>VXCM01003843.1:46862-93012 GCA_014773175.1 Lucifuga dentata
TACACCTTTCCTTTCATTCTTGCCGAGACTCTTTTGTCACACATCACACCTGACACTTTTCTCCACCCATTCCAACCTGCTTGCACACGTTTCTTCACCTCTTTTCCACACTCTCCATTGCTCTGGACTGTGGACCCTAAGTACTTAAAATCCAGAAGGTAATCCTTACATTATGAAATATAATTAGTGAAAAAAAAATAATACAGAATTACAATTATAAGCTCTTTCACATTTATTTTGTTATTTCAAGAGTCTCAATCTTAGAATCTGCACGGCCCACAGCAATCACCACTCAAACTTCTGCTTCATCATCCACCAAATCAATTTGATTTACATAATACATAAAGGGTCTCTATATATCGTCAAACATTTTTTGTTTACCTTTCAGTGTATAAGTCATCCTTTTCAATGGCAGACTTGACAACATTTGCCATACCCATTATGTACTTTTTGGTCTGTAAGTTTTTCCACAATCGTGCAATTAACTTTTTAGCATTTAGCAAACTAAGGTCTATCAATATTAGATCATTTTTACTATAATTATGCTTTTCTGGATATATACCCAAACAAAAAAAGCTGAGGGTCCAATACAACTGGCTTTGAGATAATCCTTTCAATTAATAATTGTACCTCTTCCCAGAATGTTTTAATTTTCCTGCATTGCCAAATACAATGAAACAGCCACAACGAAATAGCCTCAGTGCATTTAGGACATTTATGTATGTCTGGCATGTCTTTATTATACTGATTGAACTTTACAGGAGTTATATACATGTATGTTCGCTTTAACCAGTTGTACTGTATTAGTTTGAGGCGTTGTTTACTGTCTGAGTTTGAGCTTCAGCACAAGCTGATTTCCAATCTTCCACTGAAATTTCAGTTTCCAAATCTTCCTTCCAAGCATTTAGTTTATATTCTGAACTTTCTGGCGAGGAGGCTACCAGCAAACCATAAAACCCTGATATAGAAACGGTGATTTTTTTTTTCTCAGACTATAATGGTACCACCTAAAACTCATACTCTGTTTAGCAGGATGAGACATTCTCACTGTTATTATAATGGGATGAATTAATTTTGTCCATATCTGGACACTTCTTACATTTTATGATATTTGCTGTCTTTTTTTTAGAAATCACTATTTCAAATTAAATAATAGGATCATCACCATAACCTATCTAAGTGTCATCAAGTCTCCCAAACATGTTCATGAGCGGACAGTGAGAGATCATTGAGCCGCTGAAAAATAATTTTCCTTTCTAATTCAGTGTGACGAAGCATAATTCTGTGTAACTTTTATGTGTAATGCAATTTTGCCCAGACTTGTAGCTGTAATGTAATTATTGAAAATCAAGCTGTCTTATGTTATACTTCTGCACGACTGGACAAGTAATGCGATTACAGTAATTACTTTATACCATGTTACACAACACTGCCGGTGATAGCCGTGTATGGGAAAATATATGTACATGTGTAAATGTGCAGTTGAATACTGTGTGCGTACGTGTGCGTGTGTGTCTGTGTGTATGTGTGCATGTGTCTCCACAGGAATCAATAGGAGTATTCACTAACAGATGAGCTGAATAACAGTTAGGAAGGCGTGTAGGAAACTAATTAGCCCAGACGAAGTCATTACTTTTCTCGGTGCTATACACCATTAAACTCATGGTAGAAAATCATTTGAAAAATCAAAGTTGTTTTCTGCAGATTTCAGCTTTTCTGCTTTTGTTATTGGACTTGTTCAACAATTTCCCCTGCAACCTCATGTGTTCCAACCTGCAAAACATCCCACCTGAGAAGCTGATGCTCCAGTAGACTGAGGAATAAATAACAGAGCGCTGCATTTTTTTTTTTTTTTTTNTTTTTTTTTTTTTTTTGGCCATTTTGCTAAAGAGAAGTACAAATAATGCCAACACTCACTACTTCCTTTTCTGGGAGATAGTTATGGATGCACATGAAAGAAGAAGCAATTTGCAGGTAATATAATGTATGCATATCTTGATGGGAGCTGGAGCTGTGTGCTGCACCGTAACAGCAGAGTAAAAGCTTCATTTGTCACACTGTGGTCTAAGACTGGGAGAGATAACATCCAATGTCCAATTCCCTCAGGCCCACGGCTTTACCGCACCGTGTGTGTGACCTTCCTTAGTATTAGCGCCTGAGTATTATGCCCCAGTAGTGAGCAGCAACAAGAGAGCAGGAGAAATCAATGGCCGTGCCCTCATGAAAGAAGTGGCTGAATGAGGGCATTCATCAGATCACACAGGTGGATCAAGTGGAATTATAGCCATGTCTCACAAGCTGATGGTCTTCAACAAGATGCAGCTCATAAATCCAAAGAAAAGCAATTCTGTCTTATAAATTTAATCATTCTGTTAGCCAAATACCACTAAATGCAAATTATCTGGAACAAAGAGCCAAATGTTTTCTTGATTTTCTGAAGGAATATTTTTTTAATGTTACATTACAACTATTAAGTTTTCCATGAACAGCAAGGCTATGTATATATGTATATATATATATATGTGTGTGTGTGTGTGTGTGTGTGTGTGTGTGTGTATGTGTGTAAAAAATACTTTACTTGTTTATTTAATTAATTAATCAACTAGATGCTCTTTTTGTTTTTTGTTTTTTTGTTTTTTTTTTTTTACTTTTTTGGTCATTGACATGGAGTACTGTTTCTCTAATTCTGTATTTCTACTGTATTGCTAATAATTAATTCAGTCTAATTTTTAAAAGAAATTATTATTATTATTATTTACTATTTTACATTATTATTATTATTATTATTATTATTATTATTATTATTGTATTTTTTTTTGTTTTACGATATATCATGTTTTTTTTTTTTTTTTTTTTNTTTTTTTTTTTTTTTTTTTCCTTTTTACGGTTGTTTTTGATTGTTTTATTGCTTAACTTCCGTTTTATTTAACAGCCAGGACTTTTATTTTGAAGTTATGACCGGTGTTTAAAAGGTTTAGAAGCGGAAGTCAGAGTTTGATAAAATGCGTTTTGCACAAACAATTAGTAATTTTGGCTGTTGGAACTTCTGGCACCTGGTTTTTAACTACATAAGGTTTGTGAATGTTTCGCTTCATATTGTAATCATTATTTATTCACATGACGGTTTCTGCGTACAGTTTAAAGTGTGAATAATTAGGCGTTTTTAGCCGCTTATTTACAACCAATTAACGCTCGTTTATGAACGCACCATTCTTAGTTTGCTGCTTTAAAACTTTTTAAATGCTGTGCTAAAGATATTAAATAATTTGTTACATTTCATTAAGTCTTCAAGCTACATCTGCTAAGTGAATTATTTTTGTTGTTATATATTGTTTATATATTAGTTTTTTATAAAGATATTGTATCTGCACAGGTTCGCTACACTATTCAACACCAAAAAATCTAACACTGAACTATATTTTATTGGTAATTGCAGAAGCAAACTGTAGCACAGGAGAGTGTTTCCCATTGAATAAATCATTAAATCCTGTAGTATTTTAGCTTATAAACAATAACTCAAGTTAATTTGAGCTGCTAGATTCGGTAGTGTATAAAACATAAATAATATCATCAAATAAACTGACTGATGATGTCATCAGATCTGATCTTTGGCAGGTTATGATTTTCCCTCAGAGCTACATTTCTTTTATGACATTAAACTTAAATACAGTATTAAGTCCAAATTCACCATGAGACCTCACCTGAAGTTAGCTTTTTTAAGCTAACACTGTTAGCAGCTAAGCTAACACTGTTAATACATCACAACAAGTCACTGCTGACAAAAAAGTCACTGCTTTGCTAGTTTCACTCCACCATTAGCTTGTTCTGTCACAGGAAGTGCAGCTAGCTAACACTCCAGCTACACTTGACTGAGTTAAACACTTCCTGTTTGTTTTGTGTCACAAATCAGCTGATTGGCTCTCCTCCTCAGGTGACTTCTGACATTCTTGGTATTCACCAGGTGTTTCTGCTTCAGGTAGAGAAACTAATTTGTTGTGTTTCCACTTTTAGCTGTTAGCCTGTTAGCTTGTAGCTGAGCCGTTTCCAACAACAGACATAGCTCCATTTTCAGGAAATAATTCATCAGGCCTGACCCACGACTTCTGGGCTTGTTGTTTCTTTTACACATTATGTAAAAATTGTCATCATGCCACAATATCATTAACGTTAGGATATGACATATTTTTATTATATAAAAAAAAGAAATGGCCATAGTATTATCATGAATATTATGTGGCACAGCCCTATATACTGTACAGTATACTGGTTTTAGTATAAGATTACAATAATTCTTTATTTCAAAAGGTAATTATTTTAGTTTAAAGAACACTAGCGACAGATTTTTATTTTAAAGGACCATACCGATTATTTTTCATGTTTGGGCCTAATAAATGTTACCTGCATGCATGTTACATTACTGCCAACCATTTTCCAAAACATAACTGTTTTGTAGCTTTCCTGTTATTTTGGAAGTCCCCTTACTGTTCAAAAATAAAATGCATTGTATTTATTGGGCTCAAACATGCAAAATCACTGGTATGGTCCTTTAAGATTAGAAGTTTTTTTTTTCATAAGGTAATTAAATCGGTTTAAGGCACTCTGATTAGAAATTGTCATTTTAAATGAAAAACAGTGATGAATTGTGTTATTCATTATGAAGCTGCAGTTTCTTTTTCTGAATATTGTAAACTAATTATTATTCAGTGTATCCTTGATGCTGTAAGGCTGCATTAAATCTTATGCAACATCTTGTAAGAGTTTATAATATGATAATGGTTGTCTTTGTTGTTCTCTTTCAGCTCTTACGGTGTGTTCACAAGCGTCAAGGTCATGGATGTTACCAACTTTATGCACACGAAAGCTTTTTGAAGCATCATTTTGAGGCCTGGACCGTCATTCAGCCAAAGATGCTGCAACGGTAAGCTGTCACCAATACCCACCATCACACACAAATAAACCTGTTTCAGTCTGACAAAAGCTTTCATCGCTGTGAATTCTGAGTGATCTTTAAAACTGTATTTGCCCCACCTGTCAGTGATCAATACATTTGATGGATAAGGCCACTCAGTTGATCTGTGAGTTTTGATCTGGTCTCGCAGGTTCTCCTGTTTCTTTTCTTTAGACATCAAACTCTGCTTGTGGCTTTTTTGTCGTTAGAGCGATTTTGACATTTTAAAGATGCGCTCATTACTTCTGATAATGCATCCACCATTTCTGCTATATTTTCTAAGATATTTTATCTTTGAATCTGATTTGACATGTCCATTTTGTTTTGACACCAGAGGAAACGGTATAAAGACTGGAGCCTTGATTTGCTGTTCATTAAAAGACCATACCATGGATTTTGCTTAACATATTCAGTTTTCATACATGTTACGTCACTGACAATCATTTCCCAAAGGATAAAACCGTATTTCAGCTTTCCTGATATTTTGCAAAATCTCTTAATCTTTCAAAATCAAATATTCAAGTGATACACCCACCTTAAAAATCCATGTTTCTCCTGCTAATAGTTACACAGCCTTATGAAGTCACGGTCCTTTAAATTTTTCCATAAACGCAGGTCTTCTTTTGGGACTATATTCCCCGGTGGAGGCATACATTCACTCCACGCTTTTTATTGAGCTTAAACACTAAAATTACATAACTTCTAAAAAAACCTGAATACACGTCTTGTTGGTGATGATGGATTACCTATCCCAAGAACGTTTACAGTATCAACAAGTTGATTTTAATAGCAGAATGAACTGAAACCAATGGAGGTCTGGAAGGTAGGAAAAACATTTTTAATTCACCGTTCCAGTAGTATGCTTTGGGAAATGATTGTCAGTAACGTTACATGTATGAAAATTGAATATATTAGGCTCAAACATGCAAAATGGGTGGTATGGTCCTTTAAAGGGTAAACATGCAAAAGCCTCAAACGTGCAAAATGGGTGGTATAGTCCTTTAAAAGGTAATTTTTCGGTGGTTTTTACCTGAGACACACCTTATAACAATGTGTTGGTAATGGGAGAATAATGTGCTGGTTGACAGAAGGGAAGTTTTGTAGTTATCATGATGCTTATTTAGCTTGACACGTGTGTAGTGTCTACTTGTGTTGTTACTGTGATTTTTAATGAATTACCTCCAGCGTCTCTTGTCTTTAGCCCTCATCTCTGCTCCAAAAATACTGTTGTAGCATGAGAAGCTTCAACAACATGACCTAAAAATCTGAAAACTAAAGACAGAAAATAATTTGCATGATGCAGACATTTATCTATTTTCAGCTAATTTGCACTGCTTTTTGATGAGAACAGAGGGTCTCCAGTATCAGATAGTATGTTTTCACTATAGCTAAACTGTGGAAGGAAACTGTAGATGTTATTTTTCTGGTTTTTGGGTATGCGGTAAAAAAAAAAAGTGCTAATTACATTCATTACGGCAATTTGCAGCCTTTTCTGGAAACATTAGCCTAATTCTCACCATCACAGATTGAACATCTAAATGGAATCAAATATTTGTTTGCACGGCCACGGAAAGGCATTTGGGGGGGGGACAGAGGACAGCATCTGTCTGCTGTATTATGGCCCTTTGATTTGTGTCTGGTCCAGATGGGCCGTCATGCTTCAGTGTTCCACACAGCAAACACTACAGTAACAAATGACTGTGGCTGTGATCCAGTAACGGACTTTCAGTAGGACAATCAAAAGGCCAGATGAATGGGAATGTGTCTGCAGCATCAGTGTAGCTGCAGCTCCTTGTATAACTCCTCCCTCCTGCCCTATGAAGACTGGAGAAGAAAAATGTCACTGAATGTGGTTTTTGGCAAGCAGACTGCAGGAATCAGTGCACATTCTGCCTTGTGGAAAGACTCATATGTGCATGTGACATTTAACACACAGGAAAAGTACCCGCTCAGGAAAAGTACCCGCTCTTGTCCGGGACAGTGCTACGTGTACGATATCGTATTAAGGCCATATAAGTAACAAAAAAAACTGAGGGGGCATTATTTTGAGTTTTTAAACTCGCAAATTTTCAAGTTTTAAAACTAAAAAATTTGCCAGTTTTAAAAGTCTGTATGCTTATGATAATTCGATGATTTTGTGCTAAAAGCACAAGTATTTCTTTATTGCTAAATCTGATGGAAAAATGTAATTTAATAAGGTCATGTACTCGCAAAAATACTCGCAAGTTTGTGAGTTTTTAAACTGGCAAATTTGTGAGTTTAAAAACTAACAATGACTAATCTTTTTTTAAAATAAATACTGCAGTGCCCATTGAAAACCTGTCTGTTTGGACCGGGCCGGACTTTATGGTTGTGCACTGCAGCCTGCCATTAGCGCCCATGGAGCGGAGCGTGTGCTGCCACGCTCAGAGCGTATCCTGCCGCACGGACTACTTTTTACCGGCACAGCTCAGTTTGAGAACTGCTCATCCAAACAACTTCATACATGACGCTGCACATCTTTGGGTCCTGAGCATAAACCTGCTGAATATCAGCTTCATACATGACAGGTTCTAGAGATGTTGGTGCCACAGAGATTTCTGTCTTTATAGTTAAATAATTTAATTTTATTTAAAAATGAAAAAGGGAAAATGATGAGAACGGGAATTGGACCACCTCACGTTGACTACGCCTGCAGCTCATGACCTTATTAAATGATACCTTTCCATTACATTGAGCAAAAAAGAAATACTTGTGCTTTTAGCGCAAAATCATTGAATTATCATAAGCATACAGACTTTTAAAATTGGAATTTCTGAGTTTAAAAACTCACAAATTTTCGAGTTTTAAAACTCAAAATAGTGCCTGCCTCGTTTTTTTTTTTTTTTNTTTTTTTTTTTTTTTGTTTTTTTGAGTTGTATGGACTGAAAACGCCGTCGGAGTTTGTGAGAAGGCACGCTTGAAGTTAAATGCAGGATAAGTTGTTGCTTTGACAGCATCCTGTTCACTCCAAAGGAGCTCCGTCACCTCAGCAGGTGGAGACGACTTTGGCCCTTCCTGTACAGGACATCTATTGTCCGGTTTATTGTTAAGGCAAACATGCAGGTATTCACCTTAAAGGACCATACCTGCCATTTTGCATGTTTGAGCCTTATATATTCAATTTTCATACATGTTACTGACAATCATTTCCCAAAGGATAAAACCGTATTTCAGCTTTCCTGATATTCTGCAAAATTTCTTACTCTTTCAAAACCATATATTCAAGTGATACACCCACCTTAAAAATCCATGTTTCTCCTGCTAATAGTTACACAGCCTTATGAAGTCACGGTCCTTTAAATTTTTCCATAAACACAGGTCTTCTTTTGGGACTATATTCCCTGGTGGAGACATACATTCACTCCACACTTTTTATTGAGCTTAAACACTAAAATTACATAACTTCTAAAAAAACCTGAATACACGTCTTGTTGGTGATGATGGATTACCTATCCCAAGAACATTTCAAGTATCAACAAGTTGATTTTAATAGCAGAATGAAGTGAAACCAGTGGAGGTCTAGAAGGTAGGAAAAACATTTTTAATTCACAGTTCCAGTAGTATGCTTTGGGAAATGATAGTCAGTAACGTTACATGTATGAAAACTGAATATATCAGGGTCAAACATGCAAAATGGCTGGTGTGGTCCTTTAACAACAGATACTGCTTTTGTGCATTATTTCTGTGTACGGAGCGCAGTGGAGCCAGCATTCTGATTTGGTCATTTTTATGATTAATTTCCAGTATAAAGCTCCCACCACAACCCCTTAGTGAGACTGGGCTGTTGTTTCTTGGCCTTCACTGCAGCTGCTCCTTCTGTTGTGTTTCTGTGCCAGTTGTGTGTGTGTGTGTGTGTGTGTGTGTGTGTAATTGCTGTAGCCTCCCAGCATCATGTTCAGCAGAGCTCAGCCCACAACCAGCAGCCTGTTTTCCCAGCTTGATGGGAGCAGGAGGAGGCCTGGAGGAGCTCCTCAGGACGGAGACAATCAAATCCTCCGTCTGGGACTGCTGCACGTCTTCAGGCGAGAGAGAGCATCTGATACACTTGTTTTTTATTCTAATTATACAAGATACAGTGTTGTAAGATGGAAAGCAATTTCATCAGTATCACATTGTGTACAAGATTAAATTAGGGGGGCAAACATTCCACTGTCGTAGAAAGGAAGAGGATGTAGCAATCTACAAATTAATTTACTTATGCATGCAGCCAATGCCGTCATCACACAAAATCACAATCTCCCCCCATGTTCACTAAATTATTCTGTCAGATGAAATAATTAATAATCACCACCAGCAGCAGCATTGTCAGATATTATGTGGGTTTGAAGTTGCAGTGTGTAGCGCAACAGGCTTTCTTCTGATCCCTATGTGGATAATCCTCTAAATCCCATCCTAGGATTTTATTATTTTATTCATGAGATGTGCTGATACACTATCAGGCTTTAACGGAGACATGGGAATCCGTGTGCTGTGTTTTCCTCTGCTGGAGGGGGTCACCGACTTTGTGCATGTGGCTGTTGTCATGTTTCAAACTGCTTGTTGTGGCTTTGCCTCAGCGGAGATCCTCATTTCCTTTTTTGCTCATGTTGCTTGTTTCTGATGCTTGTCTCCCGATTGATGATTTTTTGCTTCCTGCCTCTGGAATATTCATCATTTTTTATTTCTATTTGCTTTCCTGGATGGATAAATATTTCCATAGCAACAACAGCTAAAACAGTGTTATGTTGAGTGTTAAAGCAGAAACTTGTCCTTGCTGTCCATAAGTTATGAGACATGCAGGTATGGCTGAAGATACTCCTCTTGTCAGCACTCTTCATGTTTCTCTCTCTCTCCTCTTCTGTATGCTCGGGGTTTGTCCATTAGAAAATTAACTGAATTTGCTGTGAATTTCCGTGGGATCTGAGCGTGTTCACCTGTCCTGAGCAGATTAATCTGTATGGACAGCAGAGATAACTGCTGCAGGTAGAGAACCACGTCCCACTACTACCTGCAGCAGACGCACAAACAGCCCATCCTCACTACATGTTTTTAGTGCTGCTTTCGACAGACCTGGGAACTCAGATTTTTCCGACTTCTTATGTGGAAAAATGCATTGGAACGGCATTTGTTGGAGTTCTGACTGGAAAAACTCAGACCAAAATTATCTACCTCAACATACCGAGTATGACGTCACTCAACATGGCGGCACCGTGGAAGCGAGCTTTGTGAATGGAAATGATCAGCTAAAAGGCGAATAAAGTATTTTTTCTTACGTGAAATTGAAAGAAAAAGGTCAGAATATATTGCCATGGTAACTATCTATTTTGTTTAATAACTGTTTGCTGTTGATACGTAAGTGTAAATAATTTCATAATATTACTTCTCTGCACAAAGTTTAATACCCACTGTGATTAATATCATTATAAAACAACACAACCAAACAGTCCTGTAGTCTAACTTTACTTTTGTTAGCATTTATTACGAAGTTTAATTAATTTTACAGTATTTATTGGTGTTCAGCTATGCTTTTTTGATTACATTTGGCTGGAATGGTTTGAGGTCGGAAGTTGGAACTTCCAACTGGGAAAATTTCGACTTCCGAGGTCTGTGAACGCAGCGTAAGCATCAGGAAATAATTCTGATGAAATTAAAGAGGCTTAATTAAATTAAAGAAGTTTGACAACAGTTAGGTAGTCTACATGACAGCACTTTTCTGAAAATATGGAGATTTCTGCCAGCCAATCAGATTCAGGTTATGACTGATCTACAGCACATCTGCACAAAGTTTTAAATGCTTTTTTTCATGTTGATATTTAAAACAGTTTGCAGCTCACCTTCCTCAGACTGCAGACCAGAGTGAAGATTGTTTCATTCTTCATGCACATTCATTCACCTGGTTATATTGTTTATTAAGATGTAACTTTGGTGTCATGAGATCGCAGTTCACTAATTGTCCACCAGCTGTCACCACTGAGTTTCCCTCCTCTGCATAGTCACATGACAAACTCACCTGAATCAGCCTCATGTCTGTATATACCAGCCAGTTTCCTTAATTCCTTGCCAGATTGTCTTGGAAGCATAGCTTAAGCATTCAGCAGAAATTTACCCGATTACCTGACTTCCTGTTACCTGTTTATGAGTCCTGGCCTTGGCCTGATCTACAGCTTTCTGATTACTGCCTCAGCCCATTTTGGATTTGTTTGCCCTCCTGGTTCCTGAAAATAAAGCTGCTGTTTGACCGCTGATTTCCTGCCACATCCAGAGGACTTGTTATTATCTGGTTACCATCTCTTCTCTTTCTCAAGTTTAAACCAAAGATAAGATAAGTGAGACTTTATGGATCCCAGGGGAGAAATTGGTTTGCGAGCAGCAGAACAGTGAATAGGGAGCGTAAAGAGCAGAAAATTAAGAAAAAAAAAGTACAATTTACAGAAAGATAAATAAAGCAATAAATTTGGGACTATTTATACACGGAATCCTTAAAACGTATCTGAGAGTCAAATGTGATGTGCAGTGATCGGACAGAAAACAGATAAGAAAAAACAAGAAATCTGTGTTTTTATGGTGTTGCTATTTTCTTCTTTTGAGTTATTGACAGAAAAAAGAAACTATATTGGCTGGTTCATCAGCTAACAGCGACAGTGTGATAGTGTTGCTGGTTTCATCATCGCTGGTATTTTGTCATTTTCTGAACCCTCATTTATAGATGTGGTTTTCACCAACAGATATGGAGGCGACATGGCTGGAAACCAGCAGCAAACTGACATTCTGACATTCAGCTTTAGTTTCCTNGATATGGAGGCGACATGGCTGGAAACCAGCAGCAAACTGACATTCTGACATTCAGCTTTAGTTTCCTAAATGCAGCCTTCACCTGAGAGAAAATTCACCCTCAAAACACTCAGGGGGTTTGCCAGTCACCCAAAAATCTCAAGGATCACTATGTTTTGAGAAAAAAAAACTGAAAATAATCATCCATCCATCCATTTTCTGTACCCATTTGTCCTGTGGGGGAGGCTGAAGCCTATCCCAGCAGTCATAGGGTGAGAGGCTGGGTTCACCCTGGACAGATCACCAGTCTATCACAGGGCTGACACAGAGACAGACAAACTCATTCACACCCTCATTCACACCTACGGGCAATTTAGAGTTTCCAAATCACCTGACCTACATGTCTTTGGAGGTGGGAGGAAGCAGGAGGAAACCCACGTAGACACGGGGAGAACATGCAAACTCCACACAGAAAAGCCCTGCCCCGGCCGGAAAATAATCAGCTCTACCTAATTATAACCATTAGCCCACTTTTTAAAAATTGAGCGATGTGCGATCACTTGAATGACCCTCAGAAAAAACAGCCTCCTCAGCCGGCTACTTTGGCGGCAGTTACATCACATTTTCACTGTCGCATCTGCATTTAGCATAAAAAAAGGCTTTAGTCTCATCAACGTGCGTGTGAGTGTGAGTGAGTGAGAAAGCCTTTTTAATGTATTACAGTGTGTAAGTAAACAAACTGACAGGGCTAAGATGAAGCAGTGTAGTAATCCGAGGAGTTGCCAGCGGACGGCCACAAAGCAGATATCAGTACCAGACAGAGCGCTGTGGGCTGAGACTGGCTGTCAGGACGTACTTCACGTTATGTTTGCAGCAGAGAGAGGGAGACGGTGACACGAGCCCGCAGTCTGTTTCTGGATTTCCTCTGGCGCTCAGCTCGATCTGAAGTGCTAATTAGCAGAGACTGGAATGGATAAATCAAGTGCTAACCTTAAATGTTTTGTCAAAGCCTCAGTCAATAATTAATTATTTATTCCTTAGCAAGACTGTTGTTGTGCTTCAGTGGAAAAGGTGTTTATTCTTACATTTAAATGAATTTAATAAAGTTTCTCCGGTGAAACATTACTTTTACTATTTACAGTGTCATGGTGACACCAGATCTAATACTTGGAAAGATCCAAGTTGATTTTCCCATGTTTGACCTACATGTGTTCCAGTGCTTCCATTCAGAAAAACATGGATTCCCACTGCGTGTTCGTATTTCCATGGCAGGTCTGTGAATGTTATAAACATCTTCACAAAGTAAAATCAAGTTTTATCTACTGTAAAATGATGCAAAGGGAAACCTGTCACCGTTCACCGTGTGCGGCGCCATATTGATGTGACATCAGGTGCGTTTACATCAAGACAAGTTGGGCAAAATGGATCTTGCCTGGCTGGGAATTCAGACTGATTAACCGTTCCAGTGCAGTTTTCCATGTTGGAGGTCAGGTTTTCCGAGTTCCGAGTATAATGCATTACCTCAAAGCAAAACACTCATCATCATAAAAAGTTAAAGTGCGCTATAATACATTGCTAGGATAAAAAAACTACAGTACTACTGATAAAAAAGATCAAGATACAATCTCCATATGTATACTGTATGACGAAGTGTTAGGGTCACATCAGAGAAAAAAATAAAAGGAGGAGGATATTTTTTTATTCTGCTTTTGAGAGAAAAAAAGTCAAAATTTCAAGATTAAAGTTGAAATTCTGAGAATAAAGTCCAAATTTCGAGAATAAAGTTTAAATGCGTTTGGACCTCTGTTCTCAAAATTCTCTCATTTCTCATCTCGAAATTTCGACTTTTTTCTCGAAAGCAAAATAAAAAAAACAATCCTCCTCCTTTTATTTAGTTTTTTCTCTGATGTGGCCCTAAAACTCCGTCGTAATACTGGCTGTTGTATAAGCCAAGCAAAATATGAAATAATCATCATGCCAAGACACAATCAATACCTATAATCATGTTTTCGTGTTTTATATTTTTTGTACAGATTTTTTTGTTTGGTCAACTTCCTTATCTACATCTACTTTAGTTCATGATTTTCTTTCCCAGAATGTTTTTTGATAGTAGAAAACACGTTGGTTTTCTGTCTAGCTGGCAATAACATTAGCAACTAGAAGGTGCAGTTTCTGAAGAAACTGCGGGGTGAACCCACCGCTTGAAGCGATTCTTTGAAACCGATTGAAACTTGCTTGAAAAGATGTGGAAGAAGAGGCAACTGAATAAGTTTAAATTGTAGTACAATAGTATAAGAAGTACTATGTGAGCTGAAAGAGATGTGAAGCCATTTTGAATGCTTTCCATTCAGTTGAATGGGGAAATTTTAAATGAAAATTGAAAAAATGTGCTGAAATAAGGTTGAATATTTTGAAAAGTATGAAAGATGTGAATATGCAGTTGAAACCCCCTAAGGGATAGATCAAGTTGAACACTTTGAAATTGGTTTGAAGTTTCTACCTTGAAGCATGTGGAAGTAAGCAGGCTTCAAATATTGGAAAGTTTGAAAAATTTGAAAATCACTGAAATTGCCCTTTAAATTTCTCTGAAAGTATGAAAGGTAGAAAAAATCTGAATCTGTTGGAAATAGTTGAAGGTTGGATGAATGTTTGAAAAGTGGAAGGAGAGTTCAAAATGAAAGTATGAAAGAGTGGGAAGAGCTGAAAGATCAGAAATTTTGAAGAATTTGAAAACCACTGAAATTGTCCTTTAAATTTCTCTGAAAGTATGAAAGGTAGAAAAAACCTGAATCCACTGGAAATAGCTGAAGGTTGGATGAATATTTGAAAAGTGGAAGGAGAGCTCTAAGTTAAAGTATGAAGGAGTGGGAAGAGATGAAAAATTGGAAATTTTGAAGAATTTGAAAACCACTGAAATGGCCCTTTAATTATCTCAGAAAGTATGAAAGATACAAAAAAATGTTCCGGGGTTCAAAGATAGGGAAAGGTTAGAGGAATATTTTAAAAGTGGAAGGACATCTATACGTTAATGTGTGAAGGAATGGGAAGAGCTGAAAAATCGGAAATTGTGGAAAAATTGGTTCAAATAAAGTTTAATAATTCAAAAACTATGAATCATGGGAAAATTCTGTTGACACCCCCTAGAAAGCTAGTCAGGTTGAACATGTTGAAATTAGTTTGAAGTTTCTATCTCAAAGCGTGTAGGACTAGATAGGTTTCAAAAAATTGGAAATTTTGAAGAATTTTCTCATTCATTTTGAATGGGAAAATTTCGGGAAGAAATGTGGAATATTCTGGAAATTTTGAAAGTTATGAAAATTTGGTTTGAAGTCCACCCCTTTCTGAAGGAGCATGAATGACTGGAAGTTGGTTTGAAGTTTCTAGGTTGAAGTATGTGGAAGTAGTTGAATGCCAAAACATGGGTGGAATAAACGGAATAATAAAAAAAACTATAATAAAGAGTGAAGAGAACATAGGGTTGATTGCTGTGTGCAATCACCCCAACTAANAAAAAAAACTATAATAAAGAGTGAAGAGAACATAGGGTTGATTGCTGTGTGCAATCACCCCAACTAAACATAAAGAACGAGAGAAAGAGGAAAATCGCAGCTAAAACCTTGGAACTTCATGAAACAACTCTGAAGTTTGACTGCTGGTATGCTAATCTATTCATCATCCAGTAGTACTTTTTCCTGCTTGTTTTTCATCCACATGATCAAACCTTTTTTCTCTGTGTTGCTGTGCGTCATGATTGTTTCACAGATTGAAAATGCTGCAGCGGTTATAGTCTGGTGGGAAATTAGGCGATTCTGGTGGACTTTATAGTCTCCATTAGCTGTCACTTGTGTTTTGTGTGGGTGCTCTCAGCGGGGAGGAGAGGTCACAGACTCTGACCTCTGCTTTAACGGAATCGCCAGGCTGTTATCAGCACCACACAGTCACGCCCTGTCTGCCGTGCCGCCGACTGATTGGGGTTAATTATCACTTCAGGCTGAAGACCAGAGGTTTGAAACTAGCTCGTATTGTCTGTTAGAGCCTCTTAGGCTGGATTTACACAACTATGTACATGCCACCTGATTCACGTGACGCATTTTTCTGATCTTTTGCTCACGTGACATGTTTCGGATTCACTTCCTGAAGATGTAAATTTTAGGCACATTTGTATGTACGACATTAAAAGAAATGTGTATTTCTATTCAGGGAGTGAATTTATGGAGCTCTCTTAATGATTTAAAATGTTCAGATAGTCTTCGCTTTAAGAATATGTTTAAAAGAAAAGTAAAAGTGATTATGAGTTGGAGGAATAACATTGCTTTATTTTTTTTCAAATACACTTTAATGAATTTATTTTGATTTACATGGGTTTGTTATACATTATTCTGGCTGGTAGTTCATTATAAATTTAAGCCATCTATCACTAAACTGTATTAAGGGGCAGGAAGTTTTACTTCTCCCTGCTCCTCCCTTTCTTTTATTGGTGCACATTATATGAACTGTACTGTGTTGTTGTTTGTTATTGCTTTAAGTTTGTACTCTGATAGATGAAACAAATAATTAAAAAAAAAAAAGTAAAAAGCCACATGGAATCAGATATTCTCAGATCCGTTTTGGGCCACATGCATAAGTATGTAGAAATAAATCGGATTCATACTGGATATCTGCCAATGCGACTGCGATCTAAATACACAAATTGGAATTTCCTTGCCATTCCGACCTTACATAACATTCTACTTTATCCACATGAGTGATGTAAGCGATGAATATGATGGCGCTCTCTGTAAACAGAAATGGAGGATAAACTATATATATCACCCACGTCTCCTCCGTGATCGCCCGACGAAAATACCTGTCCTGATGGGCGTCGTAGTTGAAATTTGTTTTGGACCAGACAGAAATTTCTGTGTGTCTCTAGAACCCGTCATGTATGAAGCTGATATTCAGCAGGTTTGTTGCTCAGAACCCAAGGATGTGCAGTGAGGCGTATGAAGTTGTTTGGAAGAGCGGTTCTCAAATTGAGCTGTGCCGGTAAAAAGTAGTCCGCATGGCAGGATATGCTAGACATGGCAGCATACACTCCGCTCCACAGGTACTGATGGCAGGCTGCGGTGCACACCATAAAGTCCGGCCTGAGCAGGCAGGTTTCCAACAGGCGCTGCACTCGTGAAAACAATTACAGTTAAGAACCAAAAATAGATCACCTGAGGCAGGTGAGCTGTCCGGTTCATTAGCTTTGCCATGCCACAATATTTAGCTACAAAATCTGCTAAAACCAATAAGTCTACATTACAATAAAAAACTAAATAAAACAATGACCAGATGAATAAGGCTCGTTTTTAATTCCAGTAGCAGCAGGTATGAACAAGCTTTTTATGTAGGATTATTTTCCATACGTGTTAAAATCGATGACAGTTTCAGGCTCCGTGTGTTCTAAGTGGCGGTGGATTCAGTCCTTGATGTGGGTGTTATTTACATGCAGGTGTGTGTGTGTGTGTGATTTGATGTGAATGATGGTGTGGATGGCTGACCAGACTCAACTCCTTCAACAGCAGCATACAAATAAATGTCATCATTATTCCTGAGATATCCAGCAGCCACGTTCTCCACCTGCCTGAGCAGACACGCGGCTTTGAATGTATAAAAAGTGTGAGCCCGGCTTACACACACACACACACACACACACACACATACACACACACACACACACACACACACACACACACACACACACACTGCGGAGCACAAACAAAAGCTGAATCATTTGTTATTGAATTATTTGAACACGATCAATGATTTTGTTTGTTTTTTAGACTCGGAGAGGAATATGTAATTTTAGCACAAACTGTCACTGCAGCAGGCTTTTTGCTTATCATCTCTCCTGTATTCCAAACAATACTTTCATATAAATAATTGGTGGAAAAACAAACAAACAAAAAAAAAAATTCCCAACAGCCTCTAATATACTCACTTGAAATTCATGCAGTGAAGATTAGACCGGACTGAGTCCAAATTAAAGGATCATACTGACGGTATTACACGTTTGAGCCCAATAAATTCTGCCCGCATACATGTTACATTCCTGCTAACCATTTTCCCAAAACAAAAAACTGTATTTTATTTTTGTGTTATTTTGCCCCAGTCTTTCAAAATCAAATGTTCAGGTGATACACCCACCTTAAAATTCAGCATTTCACCTGCTAACCTTTACTCACAGTTGTAGAAGGCAGGGCCATTTTAATTTCTAGGTAAAAGCAGTTTCTATATTCCCTGGCGGAGACATACATTTTCTTACCTGTTGCTCTGTGTTGTACGACGGTGTATTAGGGCCATATAAGACGACAAAAAAGAACAAAAACAAGGGGGGCATTATTTCGAGTTTTAAAACTCGAAAATTTGCCAGTTTTAAAAGTCTGTATGCTTGTGAGAATTCGATGATTTTGCGCTAAAAGCACAAGTATTTCTTTATTGCTAAATCTGATGGAAAAGTATAATTTAATAAAGTCATTACTGCAGGCATAGTTACAACATGAGGTGGTTCTGATTCCCGTTCTCATTATTTTCCCTTTGTCATTATAAAAAAAAAATTACTATTTAAAAAATTTAAAAAAATGATTATTCATCATTAAAAATAATTTTCATTACTTTTTTAGTTTTTAAACTCGCAAATTTGCGAGTTTTTTTGCGAGTACATGACCTTATTAAATTATACCTTTCCATCGGATTTAGCAGTAAAATAATACTTGTGTTTTTAGCTCAAAATCATGAAATTATCATACGTATACAGACTTTTAAAACTGGCAAATCTTTGAGTTTTAAAACTCGCAAATTTGCGCATTTAAAAACTCGAAATAATGCCTCCCTCGGTTTTTTTTGTTTTTCATCTTATATAGCCCTAATATGCCGTCAGAGTGTTGGATCAGTTACATAAAGTTACTTCAACAAAAACATATCAATGGCGTGTGGTTTTCTGTGATGGGTTATTTATCTCAAGCACATTTCAAGTCTCTGCCAGTTGATTTTTTTTTTTATCAATGGAAGCCTGAAAGGTAGGAAAAACAATTCTAATATTTACTGCTCCAGAAGTTTGTTTTGAAAATGGTTGGCACTAGTAATCTAACATGTATGTGGGCTGTATTTATTGGGCTCAAACATGTAAAATCACTGGTATGCTCCTTTAAGTAATACGTTACCTTTAAAACAACATTCATTGCTGATGGTGAATGAGCTTTTTGTTCCTTGCCACATTTGCCTCAGAGACTGTGCCTTGTTCTTTTGATATATTAGCTCTGACACGTGGGTCATTTATTCATTAATTAAACATGGCTTTGTAATAATTTCATACTGATAGAGACCCATTTCACCACAGTGTATGGCCACACAAGATACTCCTTTTTTTTGTCTTCTTCACATAACTTAATTAGAAAATGATAAATGCCTTAGGAGTGTGTCCATACATCTCCTAAAGGTCACGGCCACCTCTGGTTTTACTCATTTTCATTCTTCACGCACACTTACAGCGGAGAGTTGCTGAGAGTGTGGCGGTGTTATTTTGTGTGCTTTTCACGTCTACCTCACATTAAACAAGGTGTGTAGCCTTGAATGTATGAGTGTTTTAGCCCGCAGAAAGCCCCATAGCATGATGAGAAGCTAAGCTGCTACCTGTGTCAACAAATAACCTTTTATTTCCTGAATGTAAGACGTGCTGTATGTAGCCACTACAGCATCCTCTGCTTTTGTGCCTTCTGTCAGTGCAAATTAGTCTTTCAGACTTTCATTTCCAGCTGCATTGACATATGAGCCGTATCATTATCTGGATAATGAAAATACACGTTAATTCTAAATGTAATAGAACACATTTTGAAGGTCCTCACAGCTTCCTCAAGCCTCATCTGCTGCACTCTCTCTCTCTCTCTCTCACACACACACACACACACACGCACATATGACACACACCACACCTCCTCCCTATGCACCAGGACTCCCAGTAGTGGCTGAATCTCTTATCTCTCTTATTTTAGTGTTAATCTCTTCAAATATGGAGCTTTAAAGGACCATACCACCCATTCTGCATGTTTGAGTCTAACATATTAAATTTTCATACACGTTACGTTACTGACAATCATTTCCCAAAGCATACTACTGGAACGGTGAATTAAAAATGTTTTTCCTACCTTCCAGACCTCCATTGGTTTCAGTTCATTCTGCTATTAAAATCAACTTGTTGATACTGTAAACATTCTTGGGATAGGTAATCCATCATCATCAACAAGACATGTATTCAGGGTTTTTTTAGAAGTTATGTCATTTTAGCGTTTAAGCTCAATAAAAAGTGTGGAGTGAATGTATGCCTCCACCGGGGAATATAGTCCCAAAAGAAGACCTGCGTTTATGGAAAAATTTAAAGGACCGTGACTTCATAAGGCTGTGTAACTATTAGCAGGAGAAACATGGATTTTTAAGGTGGGTGTATCACTTGAATATTTGATTTTGAAAGATTAAGAGATTTAGCAAAATATCAGGAAAGCTGAAATACGGTTTTATCCTTTGGGAAATGATTGTCAGTAATGTAACATGTGTGAAAATTAAATATTTTAGGCTCAAACATGCAAAATGGTGGTATGGTCCTTTAAAGCAGAGATTTTAGGATTTTTTTTTTTTGCTGATTTAACATGTCCATTTTGCTTTGACTCCAAGTATAAATCGTGGCTCTTAAATGTGAAGCAGCTCATTCGCACGCCAAACTCAATTGACTTTTACCTGCGACACACCTGACAACGTGTCGGTAATGCAACGCCAATGTGCTAGTTAACATAAGAGAAGCTATATGAATCTTATCAATGCGCTTATTAGTGTGATGATGTGTAGTTAGAGTGTTTTTTAATTTATTTATTTATTTTTTTAGTTTTAAATGAATTACCCTGATTTTTTTTTCTTTTTTTGTCATTCCCCTGCCCCGTTAAATCATCATGGGAGCAACCAGCCCATTAATGAAGTGCAGGACTGATGGCGTGCTCACAGAGGCCTTGATGAAAAGCTGAACTTTATCAAATGAAGATATTCTCATTCGTCAGTTTTAGTGGAGGAAACAGAATGGAACCGATGCCCTGCAGGTCACCGAATCCTGCAGATACATCTAAAAAAAAAACCCAAAAAACGGCATCTCATAAAGCAGAGACAGACTTCTTTCTCTCTCTGAATTCTTTACATCTCCTTCCTCATTCATTCTCCTTCTCAGTGGACATCACACCATGAAACCAAACTTCTGATGACCATCCCCACGGCCACGCAGAAACACCAACGCCTCATTTCCTCTTTTCTCCTCCTGATTTTTCCAGCAACACTCAGTAACAGCATTTTCATTTTCTTTACTTCCTGTTCAGCTGATCTTTATTTGTCTTTATTATCTATTGGTTCCCATTAGCTCCCACTTCAGCGGTTGTTAGTCTTCCTGGGAACCACAAATTTTAAAATACAACAATTTTAAAATACAAAATTTGATAAACAACAGTAGAATTAAAAACATACAAACAAGAAATCTAACAACATAGTAGTAAAACAAATACAATGAATATCATCATAAAAACATGACCCAAAAACAGCAACAAATCAATCATATATTTGATCTGAAAGTATGAAAATCTCCCAAACAGGAAGTGATACTCTTCTTTATTATCACTCAGTGCCTTTAACGCACGTGTTACCTTTGATTATAGTCCAATTAAGGCCAAAACTCAAATCGAGTTTTTCAAACATCATGTAAACACTATAATTAGATTGAGATTGGCTTAAATTGGAGTAAATTTACTCCAAACAACAGATCTATATTATGTGATTGTAAATCAATTTAATTAGTCATGAAAACGTTATAATCAGAGTAAGAAACCTCAGAATGTACTTCCTCACCTGGCGGACTCTGATTACGCAACACGACACGTATGTTTGGTGAACCGCAGAATCCTATGAATTCTCCACATGTACGTCGCGCTCGTTTCATCTTAATTGGAGTACAGACAAGTACATTGTACATGTAAACGTACTGAGTATTTTTACTGTTGGTATTTGGGTAGTTTAATCACTGATTTGCTACTTATAACACTTGTTGAATTTCCCCAAAATGACATATAACCTACTGAGACAACCAAATGAATTTTGCAGATTGTCGCCAGTCATCATGATAAAAAGAGAAACTGAATCGTTAAAAACTCCATTACAGATTTATTAAAAGTTTACTTTGAAGAGATCTGCACAAACATCCTGCAGAATTTTCTAAAGCGGCATCTTAAGAATAAATTCAGTAATCTATTTTCCAACAACAAATTACTTCATGGATTTTTGGTTTGATGAAACACCTTCAACAGAGATTCTCAGACTTTGTGAAAACATTTGAAACATCATCTCACTAATAAGCCACTCTAACTGCTGAAAATAACTTTCTTTAGAATTTTATTTATTTCAGTGTGTTGGCATTATCCTGGTCTCTGGCCCTTCTGTGGACCTTTAATAAAAAAAAGTTTGATATGCCTGATATAAGAAGATGGAGATCTCTCAGCAGGGAGAAGTTTATCAATATTCCATATTACTGGGCAGATTTGCTTTACAGCGGTGTTGGATTTACAATTTTTCACATCATTTAATGAAATATGCATTTCAGATAAAAACAAACAAGTATTTCTCTGTTATATTTACAATACCAGAACAGTTGTAATATCATAAAACACCACTAACAGGATCAAAAATGATAAACATCCAGATAAACTCCAGGTTCTGCTCCAAGGCTGTTATCACTCTAATCAATGAGTTAATTGCATTTGCAACTTAAATTAATTATACCCATATTGATTGTTGGCTGTTTCTGTGTTTGTCTGTACATGAAAACACATATGGTGTTATATGTGCATAAACATATTGGTGTTTATCTGAAAGTATATTGCACAGCATGCAACTATGTGGGTTTCTGTTGTTGTTGATGCAGAGTAAAGAACTTAACTGCTGATTCTGCTTTCTGTAATGATCAAAATAAATTATCCAGCTACTTTCACAAAACATTTGCTATGTATATGAAACCCATAGAGCAGTGCTATGCTCCTTTTTAAAGGACAAAACAACATGCAGTAAATGTGTTGTGAATATTTTGCTAAAATTTAAAATATCCTTTTAAGAAAAGTACACTACAGGCCAGAGTTTTAGGCCCCAGATTAAAAAAAAAAAAAAAAAAAAAAAAAAAAAATCATCAATACACTGTTTTACACTTTACTGTGAAGGAAATGACAAAAATGCATAAAATAAACTTAACTAATTAGTTTTGAAGAAGAATTAGTAAAGAGTAGCACGTTTTGTAGCCGATCTGGCTACAGAAATGATTATAAAGAAGGCATCAGTCTGTATTAGTGCAGCACTCTGGCTGATGTGTTTTAACATTCTATTCCTGCTGTCTGCCTTCTCCCACATCAGTTAGGATTAATGTTCTACACAGTCGCTCATGCTGCTGCTCTGCATCTTCTAAACTTCATATTGACACAAATTTTTAGTTTTGTGATAAGCTTTTGGGATTTGACACAGCTAACCACTGAACAGAGAACTCAGATAGAAATTTTGAACAAGAAGGTTTTTCTCAAAGACAAATAGCTAAGAAGTTGAATGTTTCCAGGTATGGAGTACAGTACTCCTTAAAAAGATAAAGGCTGACTGGATGGATGGATGATGGAAAGAAATGACCTGGGAGAAGGAAAGTTACGCTGAAGATCAGCACATAATTTTGTCTCGCAAAAGGTTTTGAGAATTGACTTGGCCACCAAGTCTCCAGATCTTTCTGCTGTTGAGCTGGCATGGGATGAGCTTGATAGGCAAATTCAAGCAAACGCCCAGGCAATGGAAAAGAACTGTCCGATCCTTGAAAAGTGCTTGAGAATCATTGCCAGGAACCGACTTCCAAACATGATGCAGTGTATGCCTAGAATTAGTGCTGGAATCAGTTATTAAGGCCAGAGAGGGTTACTTTGACCAAAGTCTGAGTCTGACATGACTTCAGAGTGCTTTGATGTGACTAATTCTTCTTCAAAATTAATTAGTTATATTATATTATAATATAATATAATATAATATAATTATATTATATTATATTATATAAGATAAACTTTATTAATCCCACATTGGGGAAATTTACTATTATTATTACATTATTTATCATTATTATTTTTATATTTATTTTATATATATATATAGAGAGAGTTGATATAAAGATAAAAGTGTGAATCACTCTTAAATAGATTTTCCCATTTATAATATTGCTTATTAAAAGTGGATGTTATAATATTTCCTCTATAAACCTAGAGAAATGTGCTATTAACTGTGCTTACCTTTGACCTGATATATATGCAGTATATGTGTGTGTGTGTGTGTGTGTGTGTGTGTGTGTGTATAAAACCAAATAATTAGANCAGTATATGTGTGTGTGTGTGTGTGTGTGTGTGTGTGTGTGTATAAAACCAAATAATTAGACTGGAGCTTGTTCCTTGTACTGCTTTTTGTAGTTAATATGTCCGTACTGTGTATGTATTTTGCACAAGGCCAAACGATTGTTGATAAAATCATGCTGACAGGAAAAACAAAGAATCGTGTAAATCTTTATCTTGATGAGGAGCGACTACACAGTTTGCTGTTTTTAAGCTGATAAAAACATTCCAGATTTGCACCTACAAAAGCAGTGGCAGGTCTGTCATCATGTCGGTCGCCAGGGTCGTCTGTTAAACACTGAAACCCAAACTGTTTATGGAAAACGTGCGTGACATTTACAAAGGCGTGTGAAATGTGGAGGTAGTTCAGAGGCGCTGCTTTGTGTTGTGACGAGAGCTGCAACTCAAAGCCATCCATCACTGTAAGGGATTGTTGTGCACATTGACATTTTCTATGCTGTGAAGGGAGCAAAGTGGGCTGCTGCATCCCGTGATTCATTTGTTGTTGTTTTTCACGCGGATCCTGCAGAGAAATGGAGGAGCCGCTGCTTTGTTTGAATGTCAGTAACTGAGATAGGAGGAGACTGCTGTGCCCGCTGAGCTATGTACAGTGTGCACTCATGATTATGATGGATTGTTCCTCTGAGTGCACATTTCTGAATGTTAAGAGCACTTTTATCCTGAGCCAATGTTCGGAAGTTGAGCTGTCTCACACTTAATGCAGGAATGCAGAAGGATTTTATGCTTTATCCACACTAGTGCAGCACCTGTTGAAAACGTGATTGTTCGGACCGGGCCAGACTTTATGGTGTGCTCCACAGCCTGCCATAAATGCCTGTGGAGCATATCCTGCCACCATGCATGGAGCGTATCCTGCTGCCATGCATGGAACGTATCCTGCTGCACAGACTACTTTTTACTGGCACACCTCAATTCAAGAACAACTCATCCAAACAACTTCATACGTGACGCTGCACGTCTTTGGGTCCTGAGCAATAAACCTGCTGAATTTCAGCTTCATANAAAAAAAAAAAAAAAAAAAAAGCTGTGCTCACTGTCTTTATCAAAACATCACAGTAAAAAGGAGAGAAAAGAGTGTAACACGCACACACACACTGATCACCAATTAACAGAAAGTGAAGAGAAAACTGGTGAGAAACACACATGAGCTGCTAATTTTTCACCACAGATCCTCAACATAAGTTAAAAAGCAAGCAACTGAGCAATCAGGCTGCAGAATTTATTTTTAAAACCAATTTTAATTTTATTTTTGTCTTGATCATCCATCACTTTCTGGTGGTTAAATTGTTGACTAGAAGGATGCTGCTGATACCAGCCAATAAGAAACGAGTTTTGTCTTTAGCCATGAAAAATGATAATAATGGCACCATAAAAGATAGTCTAAAATAATTTAGCACTTTTAACATGTTTACAATTAATGATGAGCGGAATTATACCAAAAGTATTGCTATTGTGAGGCATCATTTTGAAATATTTATGATTATATGGTCTCTCTTTGTTTGCAGAAAAGTACAAATTGTTCTTCAGTTTGCTGCTAAATTGCAAGTTCACTACCTACTGTCAGCAAGGAGATTAGCATCACCTGGCCTCAGTCCAGCCAATCAGCAGCCACGGTCTCACAGAGCAAACACAGCATTATGTGCTCGTTTTTCTCGCCTGTTAATGAAAATGTTGCCAACTGTGATCTTTGCAGGAAGGCTGTCAGCTACAGGAGTAATACCGCAAACATATCAGAGTTCATCAGCAGAGAGAGAGAGAGAGAGAGAGAGAGAGAGAGAGAGAGAGAGAGAGAGAGAATCACAGCATCCAGCTAGGCTGCATATGAAAGAACTTTTACAGACTCCTAAATTGTACTTTTGCGTGATTATAGACACGCTCGTGTCTGTTCTGCTGTGAATGCTCATTTGTGAACTTACCAGCGGAGATAAAACGTTTTCTCTCTGGGTCTTTCTTTTCCTTCACAGCTCTGACACAAATATCCCAGCAGCATGTGAACTCAACCTGTTAATGA
Organism: Lucifuga dentata; assembly: GCA_014773175.1. Classification (NCBI taxonomy): domain Eukaryota; kingdom Metazoa; phylum Chordata; class Actinopteri; order Ophidiiformes; family Bythitidae; genus Lucifuga; species Lucifuga dentata. Next base: position 73,063 of record VXCM01003843.1, read on the forward strand.
ACCAAGTCTAAAGATAAAACTCAGCGCCGTTAGCAGAGGAACTCAAATACACACCTTCAAGTCCACAAAGAAAACTTTCAATAAGACAAAGGTCTGTTGATTAAAGTCAGTTAAGCCAGGAAGACTGTAAAAGCTCTTTTTTTGTCAGTGATAAATGTTACTGATGCATCCCAGAGGAGTAATTTTGTCATCATTTTTCAATGTTGAAACACGTTAAAGAATCATTTAACTGACAATTAGCCAAACCTGTTCAAAACTATTAGAAGTCAAAGAAAAACCATAGAACAGGAGAGCTTCTTGAAACGAGTAATAGTTCAAAAAAGACGTTGCTCTTTGGTAAAGGGCATGAACAAATCTAAAAACCAGAGGAGAAACCAAGGCGCTCATCCAAGAAAAAAAGGTTAAAATGCCTTTATTAAATTGGCAGTTTCCAGGCTGGACACCGAAACACGTAGAAGTAGAAGAAACCAAGGCTCTCGTCTTTTTTTTTTCTTTGACGAGTGCCTTGGTTTCTCCTCTGTTTTTTTAGATTTTTACTATTAGAAGTCATTCAAAATTCAAGATTCAGCGCAAAAGGAGCCCAGACCGTTCTGCATGCAATGTTTACTGCAGGCTCTATATTTTACCAAATATTTGGGTTTTCTTTAATCAGTAAGCTTATTTAAGTGTGTGTGTGTGTGTGTGTGTGTGTGTGTGTGTGTGTGTATATATATATATATATATATATATTTGTCACAATGTTTTCTTATGTCTGGTCCACAAAATAAATTCTCAGTCTCAAAAACCTTGCTCACAAAATTTTTTTAGGGTGGCCTAACATTTTTTCACAATATTGTATCTATCTATCTGTCTATCTATCTATCTATCTATCTATCTATCTATCTATCTATCTATCTATCTATCTGTGTATCTGTCTGTGTATCTGTCTGTCTGTCCTCATATGATTGATCTCAGACTAAAAGATATGGATTTACAGAATTAGCAGGATGAATTGTACAGTAACCGTTTGTGTGACTCTTACAGATTGTTTAAAGTTAATTTTGGTTTTCCTCTTACTGTGTTGAACCCAGTAAAAAGAATTTACATGTCTAAATATGGGTGTAGGAGTCATAATTTACCTGTTTCTGGGTGTAGATGTGTATGTGAAAATACACTCAAACCGTTTACTTTATGTTTGGAAACAAGTTTCATTGTGCGCTTATTTGTTCTGTTTTAAATGAAGACAAACAAATTGATTAGAAGTTACTTTAGAGTAACCCTACTATCTACACATTTAAGAAGCTGATTGGCACAAGAAATGTCAAAGTTTTGTTTAATCTGGTTAAGTTTATTAAGAAAATATTGTGCAGTTTTTNGCACAAGAAATGTCAAAGTTTTGTTTAATCTGGTTAAGTTTATTAAGAAAATATTGTGCAGTTTTTAATTTCAGATAATTGATTTTTATGTTTGTGCAGAGTTTTGTTTGCTATGTTTTATTTTTATGCTGGTTATTGCTTGTTTGTGTGTTTTCGTTCCTTACACCCCGGTGAGGGATCTATAGGAAAAATCATGTGTAAACTGTGGTATCATATTATATTGTACATATAGATGATGCTTATGTTGATGTTATAAAACAGATTTGGAGTTGCCCTTCTAATTTTTTCTTATCTAGTATGTGAAGCCATGAAGATTTGTGGCTCTTTTTCTTTTTTAATAACTAATTATCTTTTTATGAGCAAAGACCTTATCATAAGAGGGAAACATAGTGAGCTTTTATTCAGAAGAAAAGCAGTTTCACACTCTCCGGTCTTGACTGTCGACTTGTGCGGATACGTTAATACACAGATTCCACTCTCAAATATCCTTGGATTTTTGAGATATAAAAAGCCGGTTTCCATCACCATTACCATGGAAACCGACTTTATGCATGCCATAAATGGTGTTAAAGGACCATACCAGCCATTTTGCATGTTTGAGCCTAATATATTCAGTTTTCATACATGTAACGTTGCTGACAATCATTTCTCAAAGCATACTACTGGAACAGTGAATTAAAAATGTTTTTCCTACCTTCTAGACCTCCATTGGTTTCAGTTCATTCTGCTATTAAAATCAACTTGTTGATACTGTAAACATTCTTGGGATAGGTAATCCATCATCACCAACAAGACGTATATTCAGGTTTTTTTTAGAAGTTATGTAATTTTAGTGTTTAAGCTCAATAAAAAGTGTGGAGTGAATGTATGCCTCCACCGGGGAATATAGTCCCAAAAGAAGACCTGCGTTTATGGAAAAATTTAAAGGACCGTGACTTCATAAGGCTGTGTAACTATTAGCAGGAGAAACATGGATTTTTAAGGTGGGTGTATCACTTGAATATTTGATTTTGAAAGATTAAGAGATTTTGCAAAATATCAGGAAAGCTGAAATACGGTTTTATCCTTTGGGAAATGATTGTCAGTAACGTTACATGTATGAAAACTGAACAAATTAGGCTCAAACATGCAAAATGGTGGTATAGTCCTTTAAGTTTATGTATGTCCTTATGAATAATGATGTAGGTTCCTATCTGGTTTATATGCGGTTCATAATTAAGACAAAGGACTTCTGTGTGTGCTAAACATTATGGTGAACGTTGTAGATGTTTGGACCCTCGGGGGATGAAGATGGCATTTCTCTGCTGCCTCTGTCCACTTCCTCTATTGTTAGCCTGGCCATTTTGCTTCGTCTTGCGGAGCCAAAGTACATAAACGGCATTATCAGAAAGCGTGCTGCTGTCAAACAAACAGTGGCCCTGTGGTATTACCTGCCACCTCTCGATGTCCTGAGCCACTTTCATCTATTCAGCAGCAGTCTGGGAACCCTGAAGGCTTTGTTGTGTTCATTTGGCTTCTGAGTGAGGAGGATTAAAGTAATAATTTACAACACTGATTGATGTAATTTGTAATCATTCTGCCGTTAATTTCTGTAGAGGGTGAACAGCTCGCCAGGAGGTTCATGAACAGTAACGCTGTGCTTTTGTTTTCTTTCAATGACACAGATCATTTAGTCTGCGCATGTATTTTTAATAATAAAAAGTATTTATGCTGCATTCGTTAAAATCACTGTTACAAAGACAATTTACTGAAAATAATCAAAAATGTTAGAGCACCAGGTGCCTATCTATAAAGGCAGAAATCTGTGTCTGTGGCACTGACATCTCTAGAAACCGTCATGTATGAAGCTGAAATTCAGCAGGTTTATTGCTCAGGACCCAAAGATGTGCAGCGTCACGTATGAAGTTGTTTGGATGAGCGGTTCTCAAATTGAGCTGTGCTGGTGTAGCAGGTCAGATTAAGCCCCCGCCAAACTACACCCGGGTATAGTCTGGTCTAGGCCAAAATATATCCCGGGGTTTAAAATAGCCCTGGTGGTTTATACCCTGGGATATATTTTGACCTAGACCAGACTATACCCCACTAGTTCATATTATACCCCCTTGTGTTTTTCATAAATTTTCATAAATTAGTCTGTATTTCAATATCCAGAGTTTCTTTCTATCATAATTTAAAAAATATAGCATGTCACTGCAACACAGACTTTTTTGATAAATTAGAAGGGTTAGGGTTAGTGTGTGAAAGTGTCAAATAAAATCAAAAGCTTATGTATCCTTGATTATTGTGTGTCTGAGTGTGGGGGTGTAATCTGGCTTTAGTGGTATGAAATAACCTAAATAACACCCCGGGGTATAACCTGGACTAGCCCAGAATATACCTGAGGTATAAAACAGGCTAGCCCACTTTAACCCCAGGGATAGTCTGGGCAGGGAGGATATCTTGGGCTGTTACACCAGTAAAAAGTAGTCCATGCGGCAGGATACGCTCTGGTCGTGGCAGCATATGCTCCAGTCCAGTGTCACAGTCTCAACCTGACCCCTTACAGCAAACAAAACTAGCTTATGATGAAGTGCAGAAATAAATTATGGCAGGCTGCAGCGCACACCATAAAGTCCAGCCTGTTTTGAACACGCATGTTTTGAATGGACACTGCACTCGTGATATAAACACGACATGGGCGATTGTTCTCGGTGTAACACGTATGACCATAAGTAGCATTTGTTTAAATAGAAAATTTTTATTGGTCACTTTGACTTTGGCAGTGTCGCGTGTGAAGTTGTTGATGATGAGCGATTCTTGAACTGAGGTAAAAAGTAGTCCGCACGGCAGGATATGTTCCACTCCACGGGCACTTATGGCAAGCTGGGCTGGGCCGGACTGAACTGGGCTGGACACCACAAAGTCCGGCCCAGTCTGAACAGGCATGTTTTCAACGGGCACTGCATGAGTAAAATATACAAACATCAAATTGTATTTATTGGGCTCAAACACGCACGATCGCCGATATGATCCTTTAAGAGTTAATGAGGTCCTCCTTTGGCGAGGACGGCTGAGAATTAGCTTCCAGGGATAGAATCCTGGAAGTGGAATTACATTCCACAGTGGATGCATTTTCCTAAGCACTTCAGTTATGTAATTCTTAAAGGCCGTTCACATAAAGAGTGATGCAAATAAACGACACGAAAATGTGAATTTTTCAGATACAAATTTAAGAGATAAAGATCATCCTTTATTAGTCCCTCAGTGGGGAAATTGCAGAAATTTGTCACGGTAAATGTATTTTCACCAAACGTGACACAAGTTTTGCAAATGTTTGTATGGGTTCACGCCAAAAAACAAATAACGAAAAACCTGAGTCAGCAACAAATGATTGTCCTGTTTTAGCAGCAAAAGCAGGAAAAAAATGGAGATTCTGCGTTCATCAAATAGGAAGGAGGAGGAAAATCCTTTTTTGATACAGGAATTAAAGTTTTATCAGGGCCGCTTTTGGACAAACTTCAGGATGACCGTAAGTAAACATTCATTAAGACCGTCATCATAATGAAGCTACGTTGTCTTTATACTCTTTGTCGTTATAGCTTTTGTCCATTATATCACACAGGACAGCATTCTGTGACACATAAACAACCACATGATCCGCCATGTTGAATGTTTTGAGTGTGATGTTACCACTTTGACTGGTCCGATGCGTTTGTATTCAGGTGAAAGTTGGAAAAATCAAGCTTGATGTAAAAAAAATGAATGCCGCTTGTCAAGCAAAACTCCGTCGATGTGAAAGGCTCCTTTAACGGCGTGAGTTCGAAAAATATTAACGTATAAATATTTGCACATATTATTCTCCTCTGATGCATAATGGCCTTAGAGACAAGGTTAGAGTCATGGCCTGATTTCCTGCTTTACTGATAAAAGCAAACTTATAACAGCATTGTGAAAACGTGACCGACACGGATGTTGTTGTATTTTTGATTGTGTTGGATATGAGGCAACACGCCGGTTTATGTGTGGATCCTGGCATCATGGTCAAAGCCTTTCACTTTCAGATGAGTAATCATGCGTGGTCGTTGGCTTTGATTTGAAGGTCCAGCTGCCAGTTTGTATAAAGCTATTACCTATTCAGCCTCGCTCTTTTGTCCTAGTTGTCCTCAATAGCTTGTTTTATGCTGCTGTCAGTCAAGGTTATGCTGATGCTAACTTGTACTGTCATTACACAGGTTTTACTCGTATTTGATTTTTGAAGTACTCTCATGCTGATGCCTGTGGCACTTGACAAAATTTGCCCTTGAGTGGACAGAAACTGCAGCCATTAGCATAGCTTCGTCTCAGATATCATCTTCCTGTGCATTAGCAAAAGCTCATAGATGTATTTATTAAAGAGAGTTTTGATCAGTTGCTAGCTGTGTTTCACCGTCAGTGTTGCGTTGTCTTCAAATTTGGACAATTTCATTGCTGATGAAATAATTATCTTCAAGCAGAATGATCTTTACAGTGAGTACAACAGCCATGTCATTATCATATCGTTCATGATAACTGGTATAATTTCTATATGATACAAAAAACTGACATATGATATTGATGATATTGCGTTGTGATGACTTGTTGATGAATTTTAACATCATGGCACAACAAGAAGTTTCAAGTTTATTTCATTTATATAGCACTTTAAAAGCAAACAGATTTTTTTGCACCAAAGTGTTTACAAAGACAGACATATGTACATACACATACAAGCATACAGACATATTGTAAGATTAAAATAGAAACAAGTTTAAACACAATTTAAAACCCAGCAAATCATATAAAAATAGGAAAAACAGGTTAAACACAAAAAAAGCCAGAGAATAAAAGTGGGTTTTAAAGTGCCTCTTAAAAGCATCAACAGACTCGGCCTGTCTGACGGTCTCCAGCAGGCTGTTCAGAGAAACTGGCCTTTTTTTTCCCCCATGAACGGGGCACGGCCAACACGCCACGGTGGGTGGATCTGAGGGTTCTGGTGGTGCTGTGAGGGGTGAGAAGTTCTGAGATATATGTAGGCGAGACCATGGAGAGATTTATAGACAAGTAGGATTTTGAAGTTTATCCTGAAATGAACAGGAAGCCAGTGTAGGGATGCCAGGATAGGGGTGACATGGTCTCGTTTCTTGGATCTTGTTAATAACCGAGCAGCAGCGTTTTGAATTAGTTGTAAATGGGAAATGGCAGCCTGATAAATGCTGTGGCAGAGGGAGTTCCAGTCGTCCAGCCTGGATGATATCAGTGCATGAATGACTCTTTCTAGATTGGAGGGTGATAGAAATGGCTGATTTTGGAGATGGTTCTGAGCTGGAAGAAGCTGGACCTTACAACAGAATTCATCTGTCTGTTAAAACTTAGATCACCATCAAATATGACACCCAGGTTCTTAGCATGTGTTCTGATGTAGACGGAAAGGTGGTTGAGGTTCTGGGCAGTGACAACGGTGTGGTGTGAGGGGCCAAAGAGTAAGATCTCTATCTAGTCCTCATTTAACTGAAAGGAATTTTGAGCCAACCAGTCTTTAATGCCTGGGAGACAGTTTTGTAATTGAGTTACATCAGCCTGAAGAAACACACCAAGCAGGCCTGGAAGGCGTGCGGTCAGCACCTGATGAATTACTTCAAAAAAAAAAAAAAAAAAGNAAAAAAAAAAAAAAAAAAGGCGCATCTGTTTGGAAATGGTTTTGCTACACAGCTAACTGGCTAATTGCCAAAAGTGTGAACACAACAAATTTGTCAAATCACCTGAGGAGGAGAGCTAAGCAGCTGATTTGTGGCCAAAACAAGCAGGTATGTGATGCTCCGCCCATCAGGTTTTGTCAGAATCTTAAAATTATTAAATTTTTGAGTCATCCTGCCAGGATCTGTACAACTAGGACACATTCCACCCCACCTAATATTTCCAGCCTCGCTCACTCTCACTAATAATATAATATAATATAATATAATATAATATAATATAAAAACGTATTTTTTTTAAGTGTTGGTAGCTGTAAATAGGTACCTTCATCTTGAAAAGTTATTCAAAAAAAAAAAAAAAAAAAAAAANAAAAAAAAAATGGATGCAGCTCATTCAAGAGAGAAAGAGAAAACACCAACCGCTTAATGATCCATCTGCTGAGATCCAATCACAATGCAGGAAGAGTCCAGATGCAAAGGCTTTTTAATTCAAGGTGTAAACGTCCTGACATCTGATGTCCTCATCCAGATAATGTATTCAGATAGAGATATATTTTACAGCTGTAAATGAGGCCAAATATTTTGCTGCTGGGGAAAACCTTATATCTCCAGAAGGAAAGAAAGGAAAGAGCTTTTGCTGTATAATCCTCTGAGTTAAAACATGGATGCCAGCAAAACACAAAAAATAATGACAACGAAGGCCATTTGTTTCCACAAGCCTGGAATGACCTTAAGGAAATAACATTTGTGTCTCTGCTTTTGAGGAGATTGACTTTATCTTATCAGATTTCTCCCACTGAGAACAATAAAAGGAAAGATAAAAGGAAACAGATATGATCATTCACTTTATGGATGGTGTGGTCTCTTGTTTTGTCAGCATTTTACAGGATATGGATTCAGCTTGTCTGATATAAAACAGAGGATGCTTATTATCAGCACATTTTAATAACCATAAAATAAACATATGCTAAGGTTCATAATCAGTCTTTGTCCTGTGTCTGATAAAATTCATTCTAACTGGAGTCAAGTAACAAAAACATAAAACAGAAGAATAAAAATGTAAGAATAACTTATTATTAGGCAGGACAGCCAGCCGCTCCCTAATACCGATATATAGGATGGTGACAAATTAAAGGAAAAATTAGAATAAAAGGAATAAATAAAGAGTACAAATGCTTACAGACTGATGGACTGCATGACACACTAACATCTTTCTATCAGGAGTGTAAAGATGCCTAGATTTTTAAATGCATCAATCCAACACATTAAAATTGATTATAATGGATTATTTTGCACAAAATTAAACATTTAAAATAGACTGGAGACTGTTTGGTGAAAAATGCGTCAGGTAGGATTCCCCTTACTGTAAAGTTTAGCTAAATGCTACAATTCTGCAATTCTGCACATTTACATGCATGTTGTACTCTGATTATTTGTCTGTATTACCAGTCAGGAAATAATGTGAATAATACTACGTTTAAATATGAGCGAATTAATAGGATTCCGTGGTTCACAGAATACAGGTAATGTGTGTCTTATACTCTGTGTAATTGTTTTATGAGGGAGAATCCGCCAGGTGAGACAATGCATGATCCCTAAAATAAGTAAAAAAAAGTTTTGTTTAATTCAGTGCATCAAAATAATCGAATCGAATCGAATTATGGTGAAAATGAAAGACTTCCTGATGCATCGAATTGTCTCCTAAATAATCGTAATCAAATCAGATTGCCATGGAGGCAAAGATATACACCCCTACCTTCTATGACTTGTGGTGTGTGTGTGTGTGTGTGTGTGTGTGTNTATATATATATATATATATATATATATATATATTTGTGTGTGTGTGTATACTGAACAGACCTAGTTAACCTCAGTTTGGATCAAGGAAAGATCTAAGTGGAATGGTTCTTATTGTGGAATGGTTTTCAGGAGCAGCAGGAGTCATAACGACTGCTCTACCTGCATGCAGAAACACGGGTCTGCACACGTGATTTGAGTGTTTTTTGCTTTTTCTTTGCACTTTTAAAGCCAAACATCCATGTTAAACATTTGTTGGAATCTTCTATTGCACAGTTATCCATGTTGGATATGTGGTGGGCCTGCCCACCGCCACAACTATATTTTCAACCTGTGGGAAACACTGGGAAACACTCGCCAATATATCTGAAATATAGTCTGTCCTCCATTTCTGTTGATGGAGGGTGGTCATCATGTTTAATTACATCATTTATGTGAAGTGGAAGAGACTCAGTGTATTAACTATTAGTCAGAAAATTCTGATCTGTGTATTTAGATCGCAGTCACATTGGCAGATATCCGATATGTATTGGATATTTCCACATATGCATGTGGTCCAAACAGCTCTGACTTGTTAGTAGTAGATTTTTGTTATTTATTTTATTTATTTTTTGCAGTGTACCTCTATTGCTGAACCGTAGCTTTTCTTTAGAAAAGAAAACAAGTTGGACAGAGTTTTCAAAGCCACACATCTGCACATCTCAGCAGAGGGTGAAGTATTTGCCAAGTCCCTGGGATTGATCAAAAATCCCATCAACCACTGCAGATATATTACGGCCATTTTGTGGTACAGGGCAGTAAAACAGGCTTACTTATTGCCGGGAGTTACGCTGGAATTTGTGATGTGAAGGAGCTGTGATTCAGAGGCTAGCAGGCTGAGCTGCAGTGAGGCTCAGTACTGAAAAGTCAAAGTGTATTATTAGCTAAATAAACAAAGCCATATCAGAAAGGTGAAGTATTCTGGTCAGACTGATGCATTCAAATGAGCTCTTAAGTGAAGGTAACCAAGTAAAATGTACCTAAGAATCAAAGTAAAAATACTCAGTGTAAGGAAGAGTAGAGTTTAGTTTAGCTGAATTAAAACCTTTTCTCTAGTTACGGGGATTTCAGTAGTTTTAGACAGCTGAAACGGGAGAATGGAAGAAAATAAGGAAGCAAAAAAGGAAGGAAAAAAGAAATCTGGAAAAAAAGGCACAAACTGATTTTTTTTTTTTTTTTTTTTACAATGAAAGCTAAAATCCAAATTTATACTTGGTGTAAAGACTTAAATACCCTTTGAATTCTTTTGCAGTGTAGGACTATGCAGTTCCTCCAAATGGAGCCTGAAGGACGTGAACATATGAAAACCTCTTGCTGGAAAAAGGCCACAGTTATTACCATTTCCCATTTTAGCCATCAGCAAGGCTCTCACAGATAAGCAGCGGGGATCTGATCTGGCCAGGTCTGATCTTAAGGCAAAATTCAATCAAATCTCAGTAGTAAACATCTTGGTACAAGCCTACGGTCGGACATTAGCATTTGTATTGTGTAGCGGCGTTGTGGAGGAAAGCTGCTCAGGCTTATCTGGGAGCACCGGCTTGTCAGGTCTTGCACCTCGCGCTGAGCGGCTACCAGTTCTTCCCATTCAGGGCTGCAGCATGCCGGCCTGGCTGGGAGCTTCAATCTCAGAGCGAAGGGAAAAACAGCATCTTCTCCGCTCACAAAAACACTCCGACTCACCTCTAACAGCTGCCAGAGATACAGAAAGAAACACATTTCCCTCTGAGCCTGGCTGCAGCAAGACATTCAGCTCAAATACCGAACGCTCCTCTATGGTGTTTGGTTTTCCCTTTGCTGCTTTGACCCATATTTTAAGTTTGTTCAGTAAGCTGGATGCAGTAACGGTTTGCATTGCAGGGCACAAAACAGCTGTCAGAAGTAAGATTTTGATTTCAGATTGTGGTTCTCCTCATCCTTACAGTCTTTTACTCCTGAGATCAACTCTGTCTCCTAAAGAATTTCACTCTTATTCATCAAATTTGCAGGAGTGCAAAAAACGACTGATTTATAATTTATAATCAGACTTGGAGAGTAATGGAATACATGTACAGCGTTATGTAATCAGGATACAGGCAGTCCCTGAGTTACGAACGAGTTCCGTTCCTACAGCGTCTTTAAGTCGGATTTGTACATAAGTCGGAACAGTTACATAAGGTGTGTATCTAGCCGATTTTCTAATCATATCTAACTGGATTTACACTTTGGAGACATGGTTACAAGGGTTACAAACAAGAAAAAAAGGCAAAACATGAACAACGCACACAACACGGTGTTTATGGCGAGCGTGATCCGACTTAAAATGGCGACGGCTGCTGAACCGCTGATGACGTGCAATGTTTTGACATGCGTCGCAAAGTAGTGCGCTGTTCGTTATGACAAGCCATTGTACGAATCTTGAATTTTTAATTTAATAGGCTTTATGGCGGTCGGTTCGTAAGTACAGGTTGTTCATAAGTCGGGGACTGCCTGTAAAGGAAAAAAGTAGCTGTTTCATTACTTTGGCTAATTCCTTAAATAATACACCCCAGATACCAGTGTCATCTGCAGCAGTGAAAAGACAACTCAGGGATGCTGACCTTAAAGGCCGAGTTTCAAAGACAAAGTCGCATCTGAAACTTTCAGGCTGATAAGGTCGTGTTTATCCTTTAAAGCTGCTTGTTTCTGCCTGCATGCTATGAGTTTTTCACATCTGTCTTATTGCCTCCTGCCTGTGGCCAGGCCTCTGAATCAATATCAGACCTTTATCATCACTTTACAAACAGGCTTTGAAAATTTTACATCAGCAACACTAAATGGCACAAAATTATACAAAAATATGATCTACTGAATTTTGACAGTTTAAATTTTTCATTTTTAAAACTGGTTTTTAAGTGTTGAAATGGGCAGAAATGTCTCAGCTCATTAAACAGAGAGAAGAGGAGTAACAGCAGAACTGTAGAGTCACAATGAGCAACAACTTTTGGTCGATCATCCTTTTCAGTAACACACACACACACACACACGTACGTATGAACTCTTTACCAGCAGAATTCACATCTCAAACAGACCTGAAGGGGTTTCATGCAAAAGTCAAACTCAGACTCAAGCAGCAGCAGAGATGTGAGCATTGATGAGGTCACATGTTCACAAAAACACACTTTTTATGTAAATTTGATTCTCTGTTTTTATCTGTATAAATTTTATAAATTGTTTTTCATTGTATAAATTAATTTTTATTGTATTTAAAAGCCTGACTAGGGACAAGGACTGCAAATTAGCTTAAGCTAGACGTCCTGTAATACATTGCATTTTCCATATTAGTCTGTAGCAATGCTATATGTATTTGTCCCTGTTGGTATTGGCCAGTGTAAAGATTAGGCTGGACGTCTCCGGTCCATTCATGTAATTCAATCATAACATAATCAATGCCTCCAAAAATGATGAGCAGTCCCATGTATCGTGTCTTCTTTTGCTCAGGGCAGCACTTTGTACTGTTGCCCTCATAGCAAGAAGTCACTGATTGTACTTCCTGTGCTGCTGAGTCCATTTTATGTGTGAGATCAATTAAAAAAAAAACAACAAAAAAAACCAAAACACATTTCCTCTGTTCGGCCTTGGCAGAGGTTTGTGCTCGCAGAGATCAGATCACAAATTCCAATTATGATGCATTCTGAGTGCATTTACATCTTGATTTAACACGTTTTAGCTTGTCTGGATAATATATAGCTACAGATCATATTTATTTAGAGCCTGAGTCTTCTCTGCAATAAATATTTTTGCTCTTGATACTCATACATTTTACTTCTAATACTCCAAAACTTTACTTGCTTTTTTTTCGGCTGTGTTTTTCTACTTGTTCTCCTGCAGCCAAGGATTTGATGACTTCCTGCAGCTCTGTTTTATTAGTTTCAACACATTACCACTGTAGATTTTTAGAGTTTGGCAGGAATTATTGCGCCTGGTGTTCAGGTATTATTTTCTCTTTATTCTTAGGCTGATTTCACACTTCATCCATGCAGGGTGAAAATGAGGAAGATTTTAAATCCCACATTGGTCCTGTGAAGAAAGCCTCACACCAGCATTTGAAATATTCAGCAGCTGAAAATTAATCTAATAGATAATGGCTTGTTAATCACAGCAGCTGTAGATGTTTAATTTATAAAAAGTAAAAATGGCTTCACCTGGAGTTTCCCTCAGAGAAGAAAGAGGTTTCCTCTGCTGCGTGAATCTGTCCCATCCAACGCTCGTCCAAAAAAAATGATATAATACAAAAAAAATCCATACTTAAAAATAAGAAAAAAATCTGTTAATAATATATCAGCTAATTTCTTTTCATAAATGAGTAATATAACTAATAATTTTTTAAAAGTCTCCCTTAAATTTCATGATGGAAGAATTGCGACAACTTCAGCACTGGAAAAGAAGATTTTACAAGCAAACTAAAATAAAATAATGCGTATTATGAAAGAGGACAGCAACAGTAAATAGATAATGGTAAAAAAAAAAACAAAAAAAAACATTTCCTGGGAATTTATCAGATAACTGAATGTTAAAGTAGAAAAATGTAAATAATATAATTTAATATAGAAAAATAAAGGTTACAGATGAAGTCTGAAAGTTTCTCTTATTATGATTTCTGTTTTCATATCTGCTAAAATATAAATCTACACTGATAATTTGATATACAGACAAATCTATCAGAATGTAGTTTCTTTCTTTCCTCCTCTTCATTTTTTCTCTCCTTCATTACTTCCTTCCTGTGTTTCATCATTTCCTTTGTTCTTTAGACACACAGGTTAAAACTTAGATTATACTCAGATTAAGGTAATAAATGGATTTTTTTTATTTCAAATGCAGGACTCTTAACTCTTGAGTATTTTTTCTTAAGAATCTAATATTTGATTTGATTTGATTTATTTCAAACATGCTGTAAATATGCAGAACAAATACACAAAACAAAACANATTTGATTTGATTTGATTTATTTCAAACATGCTGTAAATATGCAGAACAAATACACAAAACAAAACAAGAGTAACAAATAACACGTAACATCAATATATAGCAAACTCTCAGAACACAAATTCTCATGTCAACATAAATAAACATCAAGCAAAAAAAAAATTACATATATTACATGTTCGAAAAGGAGTAGGAAGAAGTATACACTGATTAAATCCTACCGCTTCTCCATCACTCAATTATCTCAATTTTAACATATCTATATATGTCTAATAATAATAATAATAATAATATAACATACTTTAACACAATATGGCTATGACTACTGTATCTCGTTTTTTAAAATTTTTATTTTCACAACCGTAGTTTTCCTCCGTATGCCATCTTGGTCCTTATTTCTCATAAAACTCATTAGTCACGATCGTGTCTGTTCAGTATTTGAAACATAATCTTCTTGCAGGAATCCTGGTTAGTTTGGATAAACGCTCGCCGTGAGTGACGGCTGATTTTCCCGTGTGATGTGCGGAATGGCGGCGTCTTATCAGGCCGCTGCCAATCCCAGCGAGAAGCAGCGCTGCTTTAATTACGCTTAATCCAGAGAAAACGGAGTCGTCATATCACATGTCACACCAGGAAAATAAACATGGCCGTCCTTTCATTCGGCCCGCACACGTAGACGCCTGTCAGCCACTCTGGTGGTAATTCTGAGGGTGAGTTTCCTGTCACTCTGTTTACCAAAACCAGATTCTGTTTGTACACACACACACACACACACACACACACACACACACACACACACACACACACTTGGTGTTGAAGATGGTAAAAGGGGAAGTGAGCCACATATGAGGAAAGGCAAATTTACCTTTTAATGGGTTGTGAAATTGATGTGAGACACGGTGATACAGCTGTCAGAGAAATAACTCCTTATAAGAAAATTATACAAAAGAAAGTTTGGGGAAATGTCAGAGAAATTTTAAATAAATGGAGCCACAACTAAACACAAACACAAGCTGCAACACACACCGATCAGCCTCAACATTAAGACCAGCTGCCTAACATCGTGTAGCTCTTCCTCCTCCTCTTCTCCTCCTCATGCCGTTAAACCAGCTCTGACGTGGGGGCGTGGCCTCCTCAGACCTCTGAAGGTTCCTGTGTATCTGCACCAAGACGTTAGCAGCAGATCCTTTAAGTCCTGAAGTTGTGAGGTGAGGCCTCCATGGATTGGACTTGTTTTTCCAGCACATCACAGATGCTGGATTGGATTGAGATCTGGGAATTTGGAGGCGGAGTCATCACCTTCACCTCTTTGTCATGTTCCTCAAACTGTTCCTGAACAATGTTAGCAGCGTGGCAGGACATGTTATCCTGCTGAAAGAGGCCATGACATCAGGGAATACCGCTGCATGAAGGCTGGANGCAGGACATGTTATCCTGCTGAAAGAGGCCATGACATCAGGGAATACCGCTGCATGAAGGCTGGACGTGGTCTGCAACCATGTTTAGGTGCTACGTGTCAAAGTAACATCACATGAATCAGGACCCAAGGTTTCCCAGCAGAACATCACCCAGATCATCACCCTGCCTTTGCCGGCTCGCCTTCTTCACATAGTGCACCTGGTGCATCTCTTCCCCAGGTAAACCACGCACACACACCTGGCCATCACATGATGTCAGAGAAAACCTGCTTCATCAGACCAGGACACCGTCTTCCATCACTCCATGTCCAGTTCTGATGCTCACCTGTCCCTTGTAGGCACTTTGGGCGGTGGACAGGGTATGGCGCTCTGAGCGGTCTGCGGCTACACAGCCATACGCAGCACACCGCCATGCTGCATGCTGACACCTGTCAATCATAGCAGCAGCCATTTTTTCTGCTGTTTGTGCTGCAGTTTATTGTTTATTAAACTGGATCCCATTTGCCGATGCCTCAGACAACTGTTCCTCCTTATTCAATCAAACTTAACCAAACCTTAACCAAATAAAATTAAGTAAAAAATTACAAAAAAAAGCAATTTCAGCACTAATCACATCACCCAAAACTACACGATAAAACATCCAAAATACCACAAACGATATACACCCATCTGGCCTCTGACCCCAGCGATCCTCTGCCAACCAGGAACAGACAACCAGGCCACAGCAAGCACAGAACACACCGGACTGTGGAAAAGAAAAGAATTCTACCCTGAATCAGCTTTTAATTGCCTTTTAAAAATGAATTTATTTTTAACACTTTTAATGTGAGAAGGTAAGTTCTTCCTGAAACAGGAAGTCTGCTTTAAGGCATTTATTCTTGGTTGAGGAAGGTCAATCTTTCCAGTTACGGCTTGTCTAGTTCTACAACGTTTATCTTCAGTGTAAACCATTTTTAAACATTCAAACAGCAGCTCTTCTGTGGGATCGGCTAGCCTTCAGCTAGCCTTCGCTCCCCATGACCATCAGTCAGCCTTGGGCGCCATGACCCTGTCGCCAGTTCACCGGTCATCCTACCACTTCTGGTAGGTACTGACCTCTGCATACTGGGGACGTCCCCCATGACTGCCGTGTTGGAGATGCTCTGACCCAGTCGTCTAGCATCACATGTTGGTCTGTGTCAAAGTGGCTCAGATTCTCACGCTGCACATTTTTCCTGCTTCAGCACATCAACTTCCTGTCTGATATATCACACCTGATGTTATTCACTTCACCTGTCACAGGTTTAAGGTTGTGGCTGATCGGTGTGTATTGGTATTATGTAACTTGGAATTCTGTCATTTACGGCCACAGCATGTTCAGGCTAAACAAAGTGGGAGACGACATGGACGCCGCCATGAAAAAATCTTTGTTTTATTTGCTCTGAGAGACCAAAAGAAGATTTAATGTTTTAGCATTTATGAGCTATTTACCTTTTTTTTTTCAGTGTTATATGTTCAACTTTTATGCTGATTGATTTAAAATGAACACTGCTTCGAAATGTTCATTTATAAATAGAGAAAATGCTGTTTACGGTATGAGCCGTCATTGAAATTATGTCAGAACTGAACTTGGGGTGGAGAAACTTTCCTGACATTCCGATTAGAGGTTGTTTTTTTTTTTTTTTCCCCATGTCAGTGGTCGGAAAATCTGAGTTCAGAGTTGAAATCATTACATGTCTCATAAACAAATAGATCAATGGCGAGATGAATTATTTTGGGTTCTGTCTTTTGTTTCATCCTGCTGAGGTTTCGTGAGTCACGTTACAATAGAAAGCTGTTTTTTCTTCAAAGTTTCGTTCTGGCCTGTATTTGCGGAGCCGTTGCCTCGTAGCAGAAAGATTCAGCCACATGAATAATGCACAGTACCGTGGAAAGATCTGAGTCCTGCAGCCTTCAGCCAAGAAAATCAAATCTGATTTAACCCTGGATGCTAGTTCCAGTCTGCGTTAAGAAATCACATTTCATGCAGATCCTAATGTGGGTTTTATTTTTGCGGTAAACGTCGTCTTTTCATCCTGAGACAACAACAGATAACGCCTGTCTTAGGTTGGCAGTACATCTGTGCTTTGACAAGTCACTGGACGGTGAATGTCTTTATCCTCGAGAAAAGCCAAGGGCCTTTGCTCTTCGGTGTATGGATTCCATGGCAACGCAGACAGAGCTGTGTGTGTGCGTGTGTGTGTGTGTGTGTGTGTGTCAGACCTCCCCACCTACCAGACACTCACCAGTGTAACTTTCATGTTCAGTCTGCCTGGTCTCAGCAGAAATGCCAAATCTGCTCGTCTGCCCATCGCCGTGGAAACGCTTTGATCCGCTAATAGTCACTGACCAACGTCATGTATGCAGTTTGATGTAGTTCAGGGAGGACGATAAAATCACAAATGAGCGTGTGTGTGTGTGTGTGTGTGTGTGTGTGTGTGTGTGTAGTCCTGTATTTCTGGTTGTCTGAACATTTGAGAATTGTTTTTTCAAACTGAGGATATACGGTCTGTTCTTCTTCAGGGTTTTACCTTCAGATGATGATTTAGGTTTTGGTTTGCCTCATACCTGACCTCAAAACTAAGTAGAAGACACGTGTCTGGCCTGCATCTTTCTACGTAAATATTAAAGACGCATCAAAAACTCTTGCACACTATTGAATTAGCATCATCTCAGCTACATCTTAGTGTATTTCTGGATGTTTCTAGCTCTTTTTATTACTGTACAGCAATTCCTTGTACAAGCAGACGTGCATCCATTAATAGTCCACCATAGAATTAATTGAAATTACTTTAATCAATTTGAAGAAATTAATAAAAATATTAAAAAATGCTAAATAAAATCCTTTGTAGTAATTCCTGAATCTGCACCAAAATTCCTCCCTGGACATGCCATCCTACCTGCAGGTAGGATGGCATGTCCAGGGAGGAATTTTGGTGCAAGGAAAATGGCAGGATCGTCACCCTAAGCCCACGACCACATGAGGAATTCAATTCGCGTGAGCTTTCACACGGCCTCACGAATATTCATATCCTCCGAAATATTCGTATCCTCCAATATATTAATTTTCTCGCAAATATTCGCGTGCTGGATGCTTGGTGACATAGTGACTTCTTGCGGGTCCAATAACCACCAGCAGACTGAAATGAGCTGCATAAGCTAACTGGGGTTACCATGGTGACATGCCACAGCTAGCTTGCCGGTTGGTTAAGTACGAAAAAGCTAGCTAGCTTGGTTGCTAACCATACAATAAATTGACGTACAGTCACGTATTTGTACTATCCACTCCTGTCTCATAACTGACCATAAACATGCTGCATCTTTTTTTTTTTTTTTTTTTTTTTTTTTACTCATTTGACATTTATAATAAGCAGTTCTTAGGATGGCTAACGTCGTTTTGGATTGTTCTGCTGAAGGAGTTTGAGCTCCTGCCTTCTGGCCGCTATTTCAGGGTGCCTGCTAGGAGGACATAAGGAGACATGACGTCTCCTTTGTTTCTGCTATCAATAGTCTTAACAGGAAGTATCGCTTCACATATGTATTTTTGTGACATTTATGTTCATTTGTTGACTTAGCTTTTTAATGCTTTTGGTCTTATTGTTGTTCTTACTGTCTGGCTGCAGATGTCATGTTTTTGATGTGGTTATTTGTAGTACCAGTACTTGTGTATTCATCTTAAAATCCTGGCTGCAAACAATAAAACCAACAAACCAACATACAGTAAAGATCTGAACTTGAACTTGAACTCTGGCAGAGCAGGATTATACAAAATCAGATGATAACACACGGATGATATGATGCTTCCTCCATTTTGGACTACAGTTCTCTTCGTTCCGTTAAAGCTCAGTAGTACCAAGATGGCCTGAGATTGGTAAACCACACGAATTCGCATCAAAGTTCAATAGATTTGAACTCTACACAAAAGCATCCCACAGATTTTTCAGCACGGAAATATTGCACAGATTTTTAATTTTGTAGCCACGCAAATTAATTTTGTCATTGCACAAATTTAGTTTGCCTTGCGAGCGAATCCAGCATTCATGCCAATCACTTTGAAATGAATTGATATTTGAGGTGAAATTTCACGTAAAAAGTGCTGGTGCGAGTGCGGCTAAGGCCAGTTTCACATGACCAGCGCTGAGCTATACACTAAGCTAGGCGTTCCATTATTGTGTATTGGGAGCTGCACCGCTCAGAGTTCAACCAAATTCAACTTTTACCTGTCTCCCGCTGACCTTGAGAGAACCATTGAGAAAACAGTTGTATGTCACGTGGATAGAAGCGACACAACATGGAGGAGAAGCTCTCAGAACCCGTGTAGAGAAGTTTCACCAGTTGTACAACATAACTTTAAAATCGGATCATGATCTCATCCTGCACCCACAGCTAAGGTTGGGCGATAAATCGGTTTAATTGATTAATTCGAGTTTATGTTTTGGCACAGTGTGTAAAATGGTTGAATCGGAAAATCGAGTTTTAAAAAAAAAACGAACTACTAACTGTTTTTAACGGGGACAATGTGGCAGCGGGTCGCTCTCCGTCAATCAAACCCGTTCCCGTTCCTGTGCACGTTAAACCTACAAGCCTTGTTTATACTTCCGCGTGCCCGTGAGGGTCCGCGGCTCCGCCTGCAGCGGGACGCCGCCTCCAGCTTCACCAATCAACGTCCGTCACGTTCTGATGCCACGCCCA
>VXCM01003844.1:0-36221 GCA_014773175.1 Lucifuga dentata
GCTACATCACAGTCATCACCGCTACATCACAATCATCACCAACGCTTCATCACAATCATCACCAACACTACATCACAGTCATCACCACGCTACATCACAATCATCACCGCTACATCACAATCATCACCAACGCTACATCACAGTCATCACCAATGCTACATCACAGTCACCACCAACGCTACATCACAATCCTCACCGCTACATCACAATCACCACCAACGCTACATCACAATCATCACCAACGCTACATCACAGTCATCACCAATGCTACATCACAGTCATCACCAACGCTACATCACAATCATCACCAACGCTTCATCACAGTCACCACCAACGCTACATCACAATCATCACCAACACTACATCACAGTCATCACCAACGCTACATCACAATCATCACCAACGCTTCATCACAGTCATCACCAACGCTACATCACAATCATCACCAACGCTTCATCACAGTCATCACCAACGCTACATCACAGTCATCACCAACGCTACATCACAATCATCACCAACGCTTCATCAGTGGCCGACGCAGCAGGATTATCTTCATTTCTAGTCTGACTCATAGTGAATGGAAAAGTTTTTCTCATCTAAAAACTCCTCCTCTTCCTCCTCCTCCTCCTCCTCCTCCAGGAGATCCCTCTGTCCGAGGTGCTGCAGGTTCGAGGCCCCGCCCAGCTCTCCGTGCCCTTGTTGCCCGGCAGCCCCGCCCACTCCTTGGAGGTGGTGACGGCGTCGGTGGTTCACTGCGTGGTGGCCGGCGAGGACGGGCCGGCCTGGGAGAGCGCCATCCGGCAGGCTCTGATGCCGGTGGCGAGCAGCAGAGGACACGAGGAGAAGCAGGGTGAGACCCAAACCACAAAAAATACAAGTTTTTACATTAGTTACTTATTACACAAAACATAATCGTGTCTTTGAACCGTGAGCCAAAAATAATCTCATTGGACATTTTTTTGTTTTTTTTATAAGAAATATGGATGAAATATAACCTTTTCAAATTTATATAAGCAATATGATTATAAATATGACTTGTAATTAGTCAAATAAGGATGAATTCCAGAATATTTTAGTCTGGAAAATATTAAAAATAGAATCTAACACCTACATGATATTAAATTTCTATTAAAGGAAATGAAAGTCTGTCATAAAATAAGTTTATTTTTATTTGTTCTGTTAATAAATCTGTTCTGTCTTTATTACAGATAACAGTGACGACACGGTAAGATCAACCATTTACACTTTATTTTCTACTTACATTTTATATTCCATAAAATTATTTGATGGAGGTGTGTGTGTGCGTGCGTGTGTTTCAGGACATCAGCTCGGTGTATCAGATTTTCTCGGATGAGATTCTGGGCTCCGGACAGTTTGGTGTGGTCTACGGAGGTCAGCTGATCTTAACCAAATTATGAAATTATTGTATTTTTTTTTTGTTTTTGTTTGTTTGTTTGGAGGAGGCGGTGGCTGGATTTTTTTTTTCCTTCTCTTTCTTGTAATTTTTTTTGCCTTAATTGTAATATTTGTTGTTTTTGTCTTTTATGCAGCATTTTGATAGCTGCAAAAGTTTTTTTGTTTTGTTTTTTTTTTTTAANTTTTTGTCTTTTATGCAGCATTTTGATAGCTGCAAAAGTTTTTTTGTTTTGTTTTTTTTTTTTAATTCCAAAAAATATGAGGATAAAAATGCAAAATATTGTAAGATCCTGGTAGGACTTCAAGCTAAAAAGTTATAAGAAAGAAGAAAATAAGGAAACAAAATCATAAAATTTAGATCGAACTTATGGTTTCCAATGACCGCTGACTTACATGTGAATTTTTTTAATGCATCAAAATAAATAATTAACATGCATTAATAACTTTGATAATGATGAAACGATCAGACTCATATCATATTTTTTGGTTCTTCAGGTACTCACAGGAAGTCAGGTCGGCCAGTCGCCATCAAAGTCATCGACAAGACTCGATTCCCCGCCAGACAGGAGAGACAGCTCAGGAACGAAGTTTCCATTTTACAGGTAAAACTTTATTAGCACAAAGTTTATTACAGGAGCACATTTATGACATCATCGACACCTCTGCGTTCGTGTGTCTAAATCCCAGAATCTGTCGCACCGCGGCGTGGTGCTGACGAAAGGCATGTTCGAGACCACCGAGCACGTGTTTGTGGTCATGGAGAAGCTCCACGGCGACATGCTGGAAATGATCCTGTCCAGCGAGAAAGGTCGACTCCCTGAACGCAACACGCGCTTCCTGGTCGCGCAGGTGAGAGGCGAGATCCTCATCAGCTAATTCTTCAGTTTGGTGATTTTTTTAAAAAAAATGTAAATTAATTTTCCCATGTATGAAATTATTTAGTCACTAAGGGGGATGTTTCTTTTTTTTTTTTTTTTTTTTGTGTCAAAACTCTTGAGGGCCCTGATTGGTCGGCAGTCCTGTCTTACTATTGAACTCCAGGATCCTTTAAAATCATTTTTAGCCACCTTGTAGTAAAATGAAATCCAAAATAAAGGTTGTAAGATGAAGCGTTTGTCACATTTCTTAGATTTTTGGTGTTTTTGTCGTAGATCCTTGAGGCGTTGCGGTACCTGCACCTCAAACACATTGCTCACTGTGACCTGAAACCCGAGAACGTCCTGCTGGCCTCGGTGGATCCCTTCCCTCAGGTGGGAATTTGTCAACCTTATCTTATCGAAATTTGCCAGATTGGTATATATTTCCACTTCCTGATCACATGCTCTCCCCCTCAGGTGAAGCTCTGCGACTTCGGCTTCGCCCGCATCATCGGCGAGAAGTCGTTCCGCCGCTCGGTGGTGGGCACGCCCGCCTACCTGGCCCCCGAGGTCATCAGCAGCAGCGGCTACAACCGGTCGCTAGACATGTGGTCGGTGGGTGTCATCATGTACGTCAGCCTGAGTGGCACGTTTCCCTTCAACGAGGACGAGGACATCAAGCAGCAGATCACCAACGCCGCTTTCATGTACCCGCGCCAACCATGGGCCGCCATCTCACTGGAGGGTAAGAAGGACCACCTGGATATTTTATTATTAGTTGATTTCATATCTTCCACCTTGAAATATATAATCCATCCAGTCATTGTTTCACCTGCTTTATTTTCTTGCACAAAGTACTATTGGACTGTTTTGAAAACTTTCTCTGTTGGTGCATTCAAATACCTCAGATTTCAATCAGCTTTCAAACAGCAAGAACGAAGCAAATTCGCATCATCCTTTATCCACAAGTCCAGAGTTTTCTGATAACGTAGTGAATGGAATAATATTTTTTGGCAGGCAGCTAGTTATCAAATATTAGATGTCAGCAGGTCCTTGAATGCACCAATGAGAAGAGTTTTCAAAATGTTCCCTGATGATCAGGAACATGAACTGTAAAACAAAAAAAAAAGAATGGCAGGTAGAATTGGAATATCAATTAAAAATTTCTTCTATACAGTATTTTGGAAACTGGTTTGCAGAAATGCAAAATATGAGTTACAGGATTGTGCAAAAGTGTCACAAACTGAAGATAGTTTCAGAACAATTGATTGAACTGAATTCATTATGGACTAAACCTTGCAAAGCCACCAGCGTTGTCCTTTAATCAAGAAATTTGGTGGAGAGGATTTAAAGTTACAATTTTGGATTTTCCTATGATTTTTCCAGAGAAACATGACAGAACGCACAGTCAGCCGTTTCCCTGCTTTTTTTTTTTTTTNTTTTTTTTTTTTTGTTACACTTCCCCCTGTTGGCCACTAGGTGTCTCCAGCGGACCAGTTTTAATACAAGTCCTGTCTTTCCTCCCACAGCGGTGAGTCTCATCAACAACCTGCTGCAGGTGTCGGTGAGACGCAGGTTCAGCGTGGGAAAAGCTCTGGGACACTCGTGGCTGCAGGTCAGACCTCACACACACACATTTATATTCTCATAATAGGAGTATACAGACAGCTGCGAATTAATTTTACATCTGCATGAAATTATTGTGGAATATGATTGCTGGGATGCAGCTGTTAAAGGATACAGACATGCATAATTCCAAATATTATAATAATAATGATAATAATAATAATAATAATAATATAGGATAATATTTGGAGTTATGTTATTTGAGTATAGATAAATGTAGTAAATATACTGTACATAATTCTTCCTTTGATTTTTATCAATCAATTTATTTCCTGTATTGAGAATCAGTCATAATATATATATGTACATATATATATGTATATATACACAACCTGCATACATGTTATTGACAAGCATTTTCAAAATAAAAGTTTGCACCCACTTTTAAAATGTAATGTTTCGCCTGCTAACGTCTGCACGTAGAGGGATGGTCATTTTTAATTTCTCATTAAAATCCGTCTTCTCCTGGGACTATATTCCCTGGTGGAGAAATACATTTTCTTCCAAGCAGTTCTGTGTTGGACCAGTAAAATAAAGTTACTAAGACAAAAAATTTATCCATGTTCACTGATCTCAAGTCTGTACAAGTTGATTTTGGTTTAGTAACATGTATGCAGGTTGTATCAAACATGCAAAACCACTGGTATGGCCCTTTAATGTAGTTTTCTGTGATTATGTCTGTTTTAGAGATTCAAATGGCTGCTGGTTATGCCCTTATAATAAGGCATAAAAAGGAAATACAGCTCATCGCCCTGGAAACAACCTGAAAATCGATTTGCAGTGAACAAAAGAGATAATCGTCTCCTCTAGGCAGCTTTTTCACACCACAAAAAACAGGATTTCAATGCCGAGCTGGTTGAATTGAGTGTAAGACCTTCCCTCGTCTTCCTCCAGGACTTCCAGCTGTGGCGTGACCTCAGAGCGTTTGAGCTGAGGACGGGCTGCAGGTACCTGACGCACCGAGAGGACGAGGAGCGCTGGCGACGCTACGCCCAGGAGAAGAGCCTGGACTTCCCCTCGCACCTTTGCTGGGACCCCAACGACCCCAACATGTGACCTCAACGCAAAGGTTAAAGGTCAGCAAACACACAGTCACATTTAAAACCAAATGTCACCCGCCTCAGCTTTTACAAGTGCTCATGTTAATGGAAGAAGGTCGACGTTCACACACGATTCCTAGTTTGTAGATTTGGGCGTAATAGGAAGTGAGTCAAGTTTTAGTTAAAAAAAAAAAACAACAAACAAAAGGTGTTTAGTAATATAATTTTCCTTTTTTATTCCAAGTTATGGTTTTTAAACTTTGATGGTGTGAAAGTGAGTTTGTGTGCAATGGTAGGTGTGAGTTGAGGGAAGAGGAGGAGGAAGAGGAGGAGATGAGAAAGTGAAAAGGTCATGCAGAGGGAGAAGTCGACTCGTGCGTCTCGCATTGCGGCCGATCGCTTTTTTTAAAACGGGACCAAAACCCTATTTTACCGTACCGACATAAGTCACACATCCAGTATCGATTCTTATCATCTGTAACTTTTCTGACGCCCCGCCATCGCTCCCCCCCTCCTCTCTCCCTCCCCACCTCATGCAGAAAATCATCTCCTTAAGTTTGGAGGAAGAGGAGAGGCGCGTGGGATCGTTCTCTCTGACCGTAACAGTTTGTCTTTCTGTCTTTGTTCGTTCCTGAGTGGCCTCTCACTTCTTTTTTTTTTTTAATTAAGCGTCGCTTTCGCAGCAATTCATTCTCATCTTAACATTCATCCTCCGTTCGATCCTGAGCTTCTCGCCGCTTTGAGATTGGATCTTTTCCAGCACTGATGTAACATTCAGGTTTCGGTGCTGTGGGTGGGAACTTTCTGACCTCGTCGCGTCGGCGCCTGATTTGATGTTTGAAGCCCTGCTGGGATTCTGACATGTAACAGGAAATGACTGCACTTCTTAGAGGAGGTTAGGAGGGTGTTTTTTTTTTTNTTTTTTTTTTTTTTCCGTTTTTTTTTAAAGATTAAGGATGACTAAACGATTCACATTGACAGCATTTCTAAACTTTTAACATTGCATGCATCTGCACAAATACACAACCAACCAACCGACCAACCAGCTTTTTATCCCATGTTTTTTCTTTAATTACCCTTCTACAAAAAAAAAGTTCATCCAAGAGATGTGAAGAGCAGGAGGCTTTGCTCAAAACAGCTTCAGATTTTTTTTGTAACTTCTCTCCCTCGTTACCGCTTGTCTTTAACCGCTTTGTCATATGTATGCTAATTACATAAGCTCAGCGCAAAACCTGCCACATCCCTGATTTTTATTTTTTTTTTTTAAAGGCAGTCTAACAGAACGGAGTCGGTCCAGATTTGAGCAAAGCCTGCTGCTCTCCCCCTCTCTGGGCAGTGGGCGGGAGGGTAGAGAGAGAGAGAAAGATGGATAAAATACAGGAGATTTGAAAGAGGAAGATAAGAATGAAGCAAAGAGGGAGAGCTGGAGGGTTTGAATCGATCTCTCTCTGCACTGGAGGAGGTGGGGAGGAAGTAGAAGGGCTGCTGTTTATAAGTCGCTCTCTCCGTACAGAGCGCTGGAGAAGGAGATGTAGTCCAGGGCGCCGGCGGGGCAGTCGGCGCCGATGTACCGGGTCATGCGGCTGATGCAGTACTCGGCCTGCTCAGGCGGCAGCTCCCGACGCAGCTCCTCCACCGTGATGTAGTTCTGGAGGGGAGAGACAGACAGGATGGGACGTTTGGCCATGATGTTCTCAATTCAGGCTGACAGGTTAATGATGAAAATAGTGCACTCCTCCTCTCACCTTGTCTGACGCCAGGATCTTGAAGGAGGCCATGACCTGTTCTGCGGTGTCGGTCTCGGCGGTCTCGCGGGTCATGANAGGATCTTGAAGGAGGCCATGACCTGTTCTGCGGTGTCGGTCTCGGCGGTCTCGCGGGTCATGAAGTCAATGAAGGCCTGGAAGGTCACCACGCTCGTGTTGTTGGGGTCAACTAGGGTCATGATGCGAGCAAACTCCACCTCACCCTGTCGGAGCACAGCGCGGAAAACGTGGTTTGGAATGATAGTCCTCATGCCGATTTTTTAAAACGACCAAAATGAGTGTGAGATTGTGTCCACTGAGGGTAACTTTACTGACCAGATCGTAACCCATGGAGATGAGGCAGGCACGGAAGTCGTCTGGATCCATCATGCCGTTTCTCTTCTGCAAAGAGAAAAAACAGCATCAGCAGGTTAATTAGTAATTAATCCAGCAATATCTTCTGATGTCATGACAAAACTCCAAATAACGCTTTTATTTATCTTTATTACTTACAGAATAAACATCAAAATGTGTTAAAGAAATATTGAAAGATTTATTTCAGCTACGGTTGCTATGGTTACTGAGTATAATTGATGACTTTATTACACTATGATGAAAACAGATGGGTGCATGTAGAATAAAATCCAAGCAGAAATCAGTTCAACCTTGTGTTTTTCAGTGAAAAATTAGTTTAAAAAGAATAAATAAATTTTTAAAAAATCCCCAAATCTCTGTTTAATATTTATATTTTTGTTTTCCTGTGGTCAGTGAACGCCTCACCCTGTCGAAGTGGTTGAAGGACGCTCTGAACTCGTTGAGCTGCTCCTGGCTGATGCCCTTGGCGTCGCGGGTCAGGATCTGGTTCTCCACCTCGTTGATGGTCCTGGCAATGGTGGTGAGCAGCTGCTCCCAGCCCACGCGGATGTGCTGCGGCAAGGAAGAGGAGAGGGATGGATACTTAGACGAAGCAGACAAAGTGCAATGGCGTGCGGAGCAGAAGGAGGACAAAAGGTGGAGCGGAGGTGCTGTACCTCCATGGTGTAGTTGGTGTGCTTGTTGTCGAAGATGAGGGACTCCTGGCTGAGCTGGTGGTCTCCCTCCAGCTTGTCGATGTTGGATTTGTAGTTGATGATGTTCTGCTCGTACTGCTTCAGGTTGTTCATCTGCTCCTCCAGCGAGCCGGCGATGTCCACCGACACGTGGCTGATCTCCTGCAGGAGCACCAAACGCAGGAGGACGAGGAAAGATCAATGAACGAGAGTCCTTTGAGCTCTACGTAAAGTCCTGTTACCTTTCACAGTGTGTGTGTGTTACGTGTTCTGCATCAAACCATTGTTAAAAGACTATACCAGTGGTTTTTGCATGTTTTATCCAATAAGCACAACCTGCATACACGATATGTTACTGCCAACCATTTTCCAAAACAAACTACTGGAGTGGTAAACATTAGAATTCTTTTCCCTACCTTCTAGACTGCCATTGGTTTTTACAGAGAAATTAAAACAACTGTGCCTTTTCCTTGTTATCAGCTGAAACGTTGAATTTTGAGGTGTATATCACCTGAACATTTGATTTTGAAAGATTATGGGATTTTACAAAATAACATCACTAGAAATATGATATGTTTTGAAAAATGGTTGTCGGTAATGTAATGTGTATGCTGGTAGTACTTATTGGGCTCAAACATTAAAATCACCAGTATGGTCCTTTAAGTGAGACTATAACAACTATCTGCAACAATTATAAGTAAATAATTGCCAGTGAATTTATTAAATTTCTATTTTATAGTATTGCATTGTTTTAGATTCTACTGATGCTTTTTTTTTTTTTTAATCAATAAAGTTTCATTAATTTCTGTGAAACAGGAAGTTGTCAGCAGCACATTAATGCTCCAATGTCACGAGGACAAATTCTTCATCTACTGGGTTCACATATAACCAAAATGGCCACGTCCTTTTCTGGGTTGGGCGTAGCGTTACGGGACTTTACCTCCATCTTGGTTTGAATCCAGGGTCCGATGATGTTGGCCTGAGCAGCAAACTGGCGTCTCAGCCTCTCGTTGGCCTGCTGTCTGGCCACTTCCTCCTGCAGCATTTGGTCTCTGAGGGGCACTAAGTGCTTCACCTGCAGGCCGATCAGTGCAATTACAGTCACAGAAGCATTGACATGAAGCGGGAGTAAATGTGTCATGTCTGATTTGAATAAAAATACATTTAGAGGTACATGATGTGCGTTTCTTACCCACCTATTTTTTTTTTTTTTTNTTTTTTTTTTTTTTGTGTATTTTCAGCATCAACAGATTGTCCTTTACAGTTATTTTGATTTCCCCTGAGAGCCTGTAGCTTTAAGTATAAAGTGTCACTCTCTAAATATACAGAACTATTCCTGAGCTGTGGCTGTGTACGTGTTCATTATTATTAGCCAAACGACCAAATCCAGCAACACGCACAGTTCAGATTTGTTAGTGTGAAATTTCCACATAAACACAAACTATTCACCACCTCTGAATGCCGCGTGACGGTTTTGAGTTTGCTGGACTGGACTCACAGTGTCCCACTTGTTGGTGATGTCCTGCGGGGTGAGGTTGGTGTAAGGGTTGATTCCGGACAGCTTGATGCCGTAGGTCTGGGCAATCTTCAGGATCTCGTTGTGGATGCCCATGGTGGCCATGCGCTCCTTGTCGGCTTCGGGCAGTGTGGCTTTGAACTGGTCGTGAGCCGTGATCAGACTCTGAAAGGGAGAGCAGAGGAGGTTTAGATGGAGGAGATGATCAGATTTTTTTTTAAATGGCGACATTTTGGGGGGCGTACCTGGATCTCCTCGATGCTGTGGACGATGAACATGTCCTGCAGGTCCTCCATGGCTCCGTCCATCCAGTTGTTGAAGGGCGCCGCCCTCTTGGCAAACTCCAGGTACAGCTGGTCGATCGTCTCCCACAGTTTCTCCACGCGCTGCAAACACAGTTTGACATTCTGACACTTCTGCTGCAAAAAAAGGTGTTGACAGCAGACTGAAGTGAAGAACTCCTCTGATTGGTGCAGAGCAAACCTCCAGCGCGTCCCTCCTCTTCTGGGTGAGGGTGCCCAGGTTGTCCCACTGGTCGCAGATGCCCTGGCAGCGAGCGTTGACAGAAGCGGCATCGTGATAATCCAGCTCACTGCAGGATTCACACAATCAGATCTATTAATAATCTATAGTCACCAGGAGAGAAAAGTCAATAACTTTATATTTAATATCGGAGAGGTCTGTGGCTACCTGATTTGTTGTATGTGTACACGTTGCATTGAGAAACGCGTCTACATCCGGTCGCCATTTTCCTTTTTACGACATAATTTGAGATATTTGCTCAACTGCCAGAAAGACGTACTTTGTTTTTTTCCGTCCTTTGCGGGATTCATTGTTAAAAGGTGAGATCGAGTCAGATGTAACGTGTAATTTAAGCAATCAATTACATTTTATATTTATTTCCAGTACTGGAAAAATAATTGTAACAGGTTTAACATTTAATATAAGCAATTATTTGTTTTACATTTCTTTGCTTAATAAATGTAATATTATTTTAACTTCTGCCGCTTCTGTATTTGAAATACATTTTATTATTTTCATATTTACATTTAATAAAATACATTGTGGTTATAACTGAACAGATCCTGCTTGAATAGAAAATCCATTTTGACAAACTGACTGCAAATGAGCTTTCACATTGAAGCCTTTGTTATTTTAATAAATACAACTGTAATAAATGCAAACTGATAAACACTTGTTCATTTTTTTAGAATTGATTTTGCAATATCCAAAAACCAGTGATCCACTACAAATCAACAAAAATAACAACAAGAATTTTGATGAATCAGAATAATATTTTCAGGTAGGAATTATTACTATTAGCAGTAGTAGTGTATTAACTTCAAAAACAACGTGTATAAAAATAGACAAAGACAGAATTTAGACAGAAACATTCTAATTTGGACCCGACGGAAACCTTTTTTTTTTCCCCTCAAACTTTATTTGACTGTACAGAAACTGCCGTAAATTGAAACGTTGAAAGACCGGATGTTCCGGTCCAAATCCGTGCATGCATACAACAAATCAGGTAGGATAACAGATCGGGTAGTGACAAGGTCCCTTTCTAAATTTATAGACAATTATTGAATTCCTGTACTTCAATACGATGTTAAAACATACCAGGATGGATAAATTTTCCCCCTTTTCCAAAATGTCTTCTACGCCACACTGAAGAATATGCATGTATCACTGTTTTTAATAGTACATGTTTTAGGGGTCATCTGCTTTTGAAGTATGCGCTGATAAATTATGGGCGGCACGTGTGCATGTTCAGAGTTACGGCGCGGAATACTTCATGCTGCCTACAGGATCAAAGAAACCGACCCGAAACCATCAGGAGCCGCTCGTNAAAAAAAAAAAAAAAAAAAAGCCCAGAGGAGCGCCGAAGAGGAGTAAGGTGAGAAAGATCAGAGATTTCTGCTCTTTCATGAGCCAAACTTTCATCTTTTCATCCCTCGCTAATGCGCTTTTCACTCATTTGCTGCATCTTTTTGTTCTTCACTGGTCTAACTCTTCGGTGGCTCGTTTTTCCTCTCATGTCCATCCTTTGATTTCAATCTCAACCTTCAGGGCTCCTCCTGTTTTCATCTTACAATCAATCTCTCTCTCTCTCTCTCTCTGTATTACCTACCATTTCTTCTTGGTGTCACAAATGTTCTACCAATTATTCCCCGTTTGAATTGTATCCAAGAATAAGATTTACTGTATTTTATCAGCTTAAAAGAGGAATGAAACCCTCTTTCTCAAAGAAACGGGTGGATTTTAAGCTGAATTCATTCCTTTTTCCCGGCATTCAATACTTAAACTCTTCTTTTGTTTCCCTCTCTTCCGTTTCCTTACTTGAGCTCCTGGGCGATGGCGGCGATCTGCTCCACTCTGTCCTGGTGGGCGGCCAGGTCGCTCTCAAAGGCTTCATGCTTCCTCATCAGGGCTCGGATCTCCATCAGGGAGGCCGACTCGTAGTCCTTCTGGGACAGCAGGTCCTCCTTACCTGCAACGCAGAAACGTCGATGTGGAGTCGCTGCCAGTCAAAGCGGAAACTCAGGACTTCTGGACTGCAGATTTGCACGGCTATCGTTTCCTGCAGATTTCCCTTTTCTTTGATTGGTGCAGAACTTTAATATCCACACATAAACTTCTCATTCATTCTTTTATTTTTCTGTCCTGACTGTGATCACTCAGCACATGCTCACATTATCGATTTCCTTAATCTTCAGTATTTTTTTGTTAATTTTTTTCCACCCACAAAAATTCATTAATTCGTTTTCATCCCATATTAACAGCAGGAGAGTTTCCCAGCATGCATTAGTCCAACTGCAATTAATCAAAATGATTTGCTTTTCTTTAACTGCTAGGAGAAAACTGGAGCATTTGGACATGCAGACCAAAGTGTATCCTCCATGCGGAACAGGCCGCGAATCAAACCCGCAACCGCAGGTCCAGGCTGAGCCAGCGCTCTCTCGCTCTCCCTACCTGCGGTCCAGGACTCGTGCATGCCGCACTTCTGCTTGAATTTCTCAGCCAGGTGATCCAATCTCTCCAGACGGCGGATCTCAGTCAGCAGCCACTCCTCGTAGCCCTTCTCCACCTGCTCCAGACCCTTCCACGCATTGGCGATATCCTACACACACGAGGAGCGACATTTATGAGCGTATTTGATCAAATATTTTGGATGTCGATTTGCTGTCAGTCCAAGCGAAGACAAAGCTAAATGAGTCTTGACTCACAGACACCATCTTGCCCTCTGAGGGCATGAAGGCGGGCCTGTTGCTGAGCCTCAGCTTGGTCTGCAGGGTGTTGAAGTTGATCTCCAGCTGGCATTTCTCCTGGACGCGGGGCGGCTTGTGGATGCGGCGGTAGTCACGGAAATCCTCCAGCTTCTGCTGCATGGCACGCATGGTCTGCTCGGCCACGCGGTTCTCCAGCCAAGGGGTGGTGCGGCGGATCCACTCCAGCAGCTGCAGGGGTGAACATCATCATCATCATCATCATCAAGGGAGAAGACGAAATGGACTCGAGTTNCAGCTGCAGGGGTGAACATCATCATCATCATCATCATCAAGGGAGAAGACGAAATGGACTCGAGTTTGTGCGGAAGGATTTGTGACTGGTTCTCACCTCGCTGGCCAGCTTTTCGTACTCCTCCATCAGTTTCTCATTCTCCTGGTTGACGGCGAGCACCTTGCAGATACGGTTGGCGGCCGTCTCAGCCTGGAAAGAGAGAGAGAGAGAAACGACGATTGATACGCGTTTGCAGTGGCAGCGCTGCAGTGAAATCGATACGTGAATAATGCAACCAGGATTTGAATGTTGTTAATTCATCGGGACTGCTGTTAAATTAAGCCGACGGATACTTTTATCAATGACAAAGTGAGAATATATTATTATACAAAGCTATTTGTAGCGCTAAAGGAGTCTGTGCTGACAAATGATCCTGGCAGGAAACAGAACATCATAAATATGTACAGCGGGATCCAAAAGTCTGAGACCACCGTGGACATGCTTCTGTTTTGCATTCTTTTTGAATCTAATACAAGATCTTTCATTACAAATGATAATATCTTAACAACTTGAATGAAAAGTTGAATCTTTGAAAAATGTACATGAATGTCAGAATATCTTAGTATTTGGTATGCTTTTGCTTTAATAACATGCAGCATCACTCCAGCTGGCATGGACTCCACACGTCTGTAAAAACCTGATGAGCCAAGTTATCCAGCATGATGTGACAATGTTCCAAAGAGCTTCTTGTGATGTCAAACTTTATGATTATTTCCAGATTTACATGGAAAACATCACAGATTTTACATATGTGGTCTCAGACTTTTGGACCCCGCTGTACATCACAAATAAGGCAATTACTGGGTCATGGGTGTCTGACCTGCTCAGCACCAGCAAAGGCGTGGTAGAAGCAGGACACATAGGTCATGATGGCCTTCTCATCGGGTTTGGGTGTGTTCACAATATCTGAGGGTATAAAAAAAAACCTTTATGAGCCATTTCTTCTCCGACGAAAAATTAGATTTCTATTGTCAGAATTATCTGCACTTCATTCTTTAATAATGATGGTTGAATTTTAAAATTTTCTTTGGAGATTATAGATTATCGGCACGTTTCTGTAGAGTTTTGTCCATTTCAGGATGAAATTTAAAAAAAAAAAAAAAATCNAAAAAAAAAAAAAAATCACCTTCAGCATCAAGCATCTTGGGGATGTCCAGGTACTTCTCAGCCACCTCGAAGGCGGTGTTCAGGTTACCGACGGGGTCATCCTGCACGCAGAACAAACACATACATTTAAGAGGCTGAAACGTGACTCAGAGCAATGACAGAAACTGAAGGAGACAAGCGCAGGAAGGAAGGAAGGAAGGAAGGGAAGATGGAAGGATAGGGCACCTTTCTCAGTTTGGAGTAGTCGATGAGGTCGGGTCTGTGTCTGTGGATGAGGGCGCACAGAGCCAGGCCGTCCTTCCAACTGAGTCACCAGAGGAGAGGAAGACCACGGGATGAAGGTTAAAAAAAAACAAAAAAGAGGAGAGGAAATTTGGGAGAAAAGTGGTGAGAGGAAAGGAACAAAGGTAGGAAGGAAGGAAGGAAGGAAGGATTGCCCGAATGTGGTGTGGGGAAATGAAATTGGGAAAAAAAAAAAAACATAAAAATGTATTAAACATGAGGAAACAGGGGAAAGACAGAAAGATAAAGGAGTGCAGTTCCGCTTTCACGCCACAGTTCGGCACGGCGGACCCACCTGATGTGGAAGTTCTGCACATTGACGTTCCTGTAGGGGGCAGTCTTCCTCTGGCACCACAGCAGCAGACCCTCCTTAGCAGAGGTCTCTGGGTAAAGAGAACATTTTCAGAGGCAGGAACAAGAGAAAAGCTCTTCTTTATTCAAGGAAGGATTTTTGAAAGTAACGGCAAAGAAAGAAACAAAAAAGAGACAAGAAAAGAGATGTTTTGAGGAAGAATGAAGGCAAATAAGCCGCAGAGTTCAATCATAAGGAAAAAATAAAGGAAGGAAAACCTGGCAGACGTCTGATCTGAAAAAGGTTGATAATTTATCGACTCGACCTTAATTTTTTTAGAATTCTGCTTTTAAAATATTTGCTGTTTGTGAAAAGAGGAAGGAAGTAGCGTTCTGTGAGGTCAGACGGAGGTCGGTGGCAGAGGGAGTCAAGCTGTATGACATCAGAAGACATTAAAGAGCCAGCAATAAAAGGAGAGTTAAAGTGAACAAGTGAAGGTCGGCAGAATTTTGTGGTGGCGCTTCGTCGCTTCTGGCCCTTGCCGAGTCACCATAAACTCCGTTTTCTGATTGGCTGAGCTGCTGGATGCGTGAAGGCTAAGTAAAACGGTCGGGCGCAGAGCGAGTTCAGGAAAATTTGTTAGAATGTGACTTACCAGTTTACAACATAAATGACACGGTGTAGTTTGTACGCGTCAGTGAAATCAAAGCTCGCCAAGTCATGTGACCAGTCATGTGACTCAGGCTGTGGAGCCGCACATCTAATCGTGAGTCTACATCAACGTGCTTTTTGTGTGTTAGAACGTTAAGTTAAAAACAGACTTTTGCTCCACTTTGAGTGTGTGTTGTCGTGTTTGCTTGTTCTTATGTTGTGACACACACACACACACCTACCTTCCACAGAGATGTCCTGGATGGCGAAGCGCAAGATGATGGTCCAGATCATACCGAGGGTCATCTTCACATTCCCATCAACGATTTCTGCAAGACAAATCACACACATACACACACATCAGTTGCCAAGGTAACAGAGCATATATAATAGTGCAGGAGGTCAAGAAGTGTTGAGCTATAACTCCATCTGCTTGTGTTATTTATCTGAAACATGTCGAGCTGTTTCAAGTCTAGCTGTCAGGGGAAAAATTGAATTTCAAGCAGATCAAAACGATCTTGGCAGCAATTAAAGTGAAACAGATCAGATTTATTAACTGCTTTTGAAGTGAAAACCTGACAGCCTTGTCTTTTAACCTAGAGTCGCTTTAAAGGACCATACCGGCCATTTTGCATGTTTGAGCCTAATAGGCTAATATATTCAATTTTCATACATGTTACGTTACTGACAATCATTTCCCAAAGGATAAAACCGTATTTCAGCTTTCCTGATATTTTCCAAAATCTCTTAATCTTTTAAAATCAAATATTCAAGCGATACGCCCACCTTAAAAATCCATGTTTCTCCTGCTAATAGTTAGGCAAAATTATGAAGTCATGGTCCTTTAAATTTTTCCACAAACGCAGGTCTTCTTTTGGGACTATATTCCCCGGTGGAGGCATACATTCACTCTGCGCTTTTTATTGTGCTTAAACACTACGTCTTGTTGGCGATGATGGATTACCTATCCCAAGAACGTTTCTAGTATCAACAAGTTGATTTTAATAGCGTACCAGAATGAATTGAAACCAGTGGCGGTCTGGAAGGTAGGGAAAACTTTTTAATTCACCGTTCCAGTAGTATGCTTGTGCAGTAGTATGATTGTCAGTAATATAACATGTATGAAAATTGAATATATTAGGCTCAAACATGCAAAATGGGCGGTATGGTCCCTTAAGTTCAGGAGGTCAAACAGTTGATCTTATTGGCTGCAGCGTCATTAAATCTTTATTCTCACCCCAAAAACACTCAAAACTTTCTGCTTCAGCACTTTTTCCTGCTGCTGCCAGCACTGATCTGAATTTCCTTCAATGCTTTGAACTTCGGCCGTCTGCTGAAAATGCAAATTGCATTTGCCCTCGCTACGTTAATTAAAGGAGAGGAGAAAACAGGTGGCAGGAGCAGCAGGAAGGAAGCTAGGAGCAGGATCCTCACCCTCGGCGCCGATGGAAACCAGCTTCACACCCTTGCTGCAGATGAAGTCCAGAGCTTTGTTCACATTGGCGATCTTGTGGAAACGCATCTTGCCTTTGTCGGGTTTGGGCAGCCTCTCGCCTACGAAGCAGAGAAACGTTTACGACAGAGCTTTTTCATGAACGAGACTTATTTTTCCAGTTTTGGCCCTTTATTCCTGTGGACAACGTGACAGAATATAACGTTAATGGTTGTTTTCGCTTCACTAAATAAATGGTTTGGATGAGTGTAAAATGTTTCTGTGGACAACTCTAATCTGAAAATACGAGCTTAATATTATTATCCTGAAGCATTTAACCCGCTGGAGTTCTTGCTCCAGCTTCACTTTTTAATAAATTTGCTCATAAAATGTTGCACTGTTGAAAAAAAAATCCTTTACTCAACAGGACGAGAGACTTTGGCTTGTGGAAATCTTGCCTAAAGAAAAAAAAATGACAGAAAATTCTTCTTTGCTTGATTGTAGAAACTCTTGAACATCAAAACATTTATCTTTTGTTCCAGATCTTTTTGTTTTTTTGTAGATATTTTTTTAAACTTTAGATGATTTTAGACTTCAAAGAATTAAGAGAAGGTAACACACACGTCAACAAAGGTACACAAAATCTAAATTGATCAAGTGCATCAATTAATCCACAATAATGATCCAAAGAAGCTCAGCTAACACAAATTAGCAAAAAAAAAAAAAATTGGGCTTTTAACCACGAGAAGAAGCTGCACAACATCACGGATGCATAAAACGTCCACGGTGTCTCGATAAGCAAACGACGTGCGTGCGCGTCGCGTCGACCCACCTGATATGACCTCCAGCAGCAGCATGAGTTTGAGGCCATTTCTGAAATCCTCCTCAATGTTCTCAATCTGTGTACCGGCCTTCCTCAAGTGGGAGTTACACCAAGCTGTGAAGGTCTGGGGGGGANGGGGGGGGAGAGAGAGAGAGAGAGAGAGAGAGACACACACACTTGAAAATGGCAATTCTATCACAAACACATCCAGACACAAAACATAACTTTACTTCAAATAGCTACAATAATCCTGCAATACACACACACACACACACATATACACACACCACCCCTTGATGTCTTGCCTTTTGTGAGCAAGTCAAAACTGCTGAGAAAAGCCTGAAACATCCACTTCAATTTGTTATCTTATCACGGACGCCGCACGCTTGCACACACGTAAACACGCACGCACACACACAAACACACACACTCACTGACTCAGTGTGTGTTGCTGAGTCAGCAGTCCCGAACTGGTTGAAACTGGCTTCTGGTTTTGATACGTGTGTAAAGTGTAGCTTTCACTCGAGACATTTTCTGTATTCACAAGAAAAACTGGAGGTTTAAACGTGTAAAAGTGGTCACTTCCTGCTAAAAAAACGTCCCGTGTTGTAGCTGCTGCAGCTCATTTGAGAACCAAACTCATCATTACATGATGGCGGTGCGTAATGGCAGAATGCAGACGCTGATGTGAACGCTCTCTCTCGCTGAGTGCTTGNTTTTTTTTTTTTTTCCTGTCTGGAAAACGGCCTAAGGGCGTCAGTCGTGCACGTCGGGGACAATCCAATCACTTCCATCAGGTCATTCAATCAATCACTGAATGGCATTTTCAAGGCTTTCATGGCCTTTAGCTTCCAATGTGAAGATGAGGTGTGTGCGCGCGCATGTGTGTGTGTGTGTTCAAATACAAGAGAGTGTGTGTGCTGGAGGTGGGGGTGGGGAAAACAGGNTGTGGGCAGAGTGAGTGAGAGAGAGAGAGAGAGAGAGAGAGAGAGAGAGGGGATGTATAAATTAGCAATGTGCTCAGAGGGTGACAGCAGAAGTTTTCCATTAGAACGCATAAAAGAATCTAGAAATACCTGTACACCTGTGTGTGTCTGTGTGCGCGCGCGTCATCTGCGCTCCAGTGTGACTGCAGATCTGCATAGGTGGATGGAGAAGCGACGGAGAGCGCGGAGAGAAAGAAATGGTGCATTTGACCGGGAGAGAGGAAAGACGGAAAAGGCTCGGAAACACGAGGAAAGATGGAGAGATGAT
Source organism: Lucifuga dentata (assembly GCA_014773175.1). Lineage (NCBI taxonomy): Eukaryota > Metazoa > Chordata > Actinopteri > Ophidiiformes > Bythitidae > Lucifuga > Lucifuga dentata. The sequence continues at coordinate 18,652 of VXCM01003844.1, forward strand.
GCACGTCAAGAAAAAGAGGAGGGAAACACGACGATACACCAATCAGGAGAAAGAAAGAAAGAAAGAAAAAAAGAAAGAAAGAAACAAAAAAATAAAGAATAAAACAAAAAGAAAGAAATTTTGTGTTTTCGCTGAAAAAGTTGTGGAATTTTTTTTGTTGTTGTAATTTTGTTTTTTTTTTTTGTGATTTTCAATTCATGCGTTAAAAAAAACCTGATTTGAAAGAGCATAAATTAGAAAAAAAATATTAATATATTAATTAAAGAGCCATGATGGGAGGGAAGCAGCAGATGATGTACAGCATGGTGGACTCGCATTTTCTTTTACAGAATTTTTTTGGAAATTTTCCCAACTTTTGCGTAGAAATTAACTTCTTGCGCCTGTAAAGCATCTTTGAATTGAAGAATATGGAGGTCAAGGTGAGAGAGAGACTCGCAGAGGGAGGAAAGGAGGAGTGGAGGAGGGAGAGGAATGCCCAGGCCCCGGTGTAATTTGATGTAAGGGTGTGAGAGGAGGACAGGTCGCCCGTCCAACCGACCCGGGTCCCAGCAGGTGCCGTCCCCTTTGCCACGCATGACCAAATTTAGACAGGCTCCTCATCCAGCACACGCCAGGCCAAGCTGGAGAGGAGGCGAGGAGGCAAGGGAAGGAGAGAGGAGACACGGGGAGGAAGGCGAGGGGAGGAGGGGCGGGAGGCTAAATCGGGTAGCTATGGGACACCACTGGACAGCTGAGAAGGCAGGATTCCTGAGGTGAACCGTAAGAGTCCAAGACGGAGGGAGAGAGAGAGCGAGAAGAGGAAGAGGAGGAGGAAGGAATGGATTGAAGAATATGTTGGGGTGTAAAATAAAACTCAAGAAAGTGTCAGGAAAGATGAGAGGGTATAAGAGCGACTGTCAAAAGGTGCTGGTTAGAGTCTGAAGCGGCGGTAACGGGGAATCCGCGGTTTGTTTAAACTGAACCTGAGATGCAAACGTTAACGACAAATTCACGCAAAGCGCAGAAATGCTGAGCTCAGCGGAAAATGCGGCTAACGGCTAAAACCGCATTTCTGCTGGCAACGCTCCATCAGATTATCCCACGGGTTTGTTTTAATGCCCAGGGTGTGCCTGTGGCGGCCCACAGAGTCCACCAGAATGAAGTCACCCACCCCTCCTCCTCCTCCGTCTGCCCACACCTGTCGGTCTGGCCTGGCGCTGCTCGGCTGGAGCCTTTTTCAGGTCCTTCTTGAAATGAGGTCACGGTAGCCCAGCTGAATGCCTGCCATAACTGCGCCCCAAAGCCCGAGGGGAAACGGGGCTGCTGCCCCTCGATACAGCTGACACACACACACACACACACACACACACACTAAACACCCCTTTCCTCACTCGAATAACCTCAGAGCGCTTAATAATGTCAGCGAGCTTGGCTGTCTGTCATAGGGCTGACGCAACCGGCTGGAGTTGCCGCCGCCGACCTCGAGGGGAGCCCATGAGCAAGGCACCTTCTGGCACCACACATCATATTCTGTCTCCTCAAAGCCCTGATTTAGAGCAGCTACAGCAGCATCCAGGAGCTCAGCGTTGGAGATGCGAGTATTATCACTGAGGAAATAAATTATTTTGTGATATACACGTGTCAGCAGATATTCAGAAAGTACTGTAAGTGTTTTACAGGCTGCGTTTTTATATTTAATTGAAGTTTAAAATAGGTTTGCTGAATTTGTATTTACAGCGTTACAGTCAAGCTGCAATAATGTTACTGTCACTTCATAATAAAGCTTCATGTTCAGCCATAGTAAAGCACTGAAGTATTCTGCCTCCATACAAGTCTTTAAAAATATATATTATATATAATATCATATTAACAGACTCGCTCTTAGTTTGGTTCAAAAAGACTTAAATTTTGATTTGTTTTAATATATTAATTCTGTATTTAGCCTAACTTACGTCAGGCTACGTTTGGTTGGTCGTCATATGAACAAGAAACGCTCCATTTTCTCATCCAGAAAGAAAACAACGGTGCATTCATGTTGGAATATTGTTCAACTCAAAAGCCAAACAGGGTCAAAGTTTTGGCGTTTAATTTCCGGCCCTTTTCGCATATATCATTTAAATTACGACCACGTCAGTTAGACACGTAACATTTTTTCTTAGCTAACCTGCCTGGGTGCGGAGGCAAACTATCTTTGGCTGCACGCCTGGACTCCCAGTATTTCCCTCCACAGAGAACAGAAACACAAAATGGCCGCCCACAGGCCGGCCATGTTTCCGTCTCGTCTCACACTGTTACTACACCCTCCCACCTCCACCCGCCCGGTGTCACTCCAACACTTCACACGCTGAATGCCGCGACTCTTCAGCTGCAGCTGAGCTGATGATGGGGACCGTGCGGGTGTTACTACGGCTACGTCAAGATGCTCTTTAGGATTAGCGCTCGCCATTTCCTCCACCTCCGCCGTCCTTTGATTTAAAAAGAAAACAAAAACAGACTTCACACAATGCCACCTCTGCTGAGGAGCTGGATGTTCATCGTGCTTCAGGATGATCTGTATTTACTCCTGCTGTCTAGTTTTTGTCTCAGGAAGGACAAAAAGATTTTTAATTTGAACGCCGCTGTAGCTGATTTCCTCCCAGACAGCTAACAGAATTAGCGAAATACGCAGACAGGAAAAAAAACTTGCATAGAAGACACTATATGCTGTATACTTTTACCCATACTGTGAGTATTTTCTAGTAAACGCTACAATTGAGGACTGAGATTCTTATCGACAGCTGTGAAAGGCTACAAACGCAATAAAAATCCATTTTAATAAATCTATAAAACTGCAAAGAAGCATTTTTAGAGAATCGTCTTGTGTGGCCACAGTGACATAAGAATGACATTTTTATTGCTACTATGATTAAGCTAACAGCCTCGTTCTAAACATATTTAATATACACACATTCTGTTTTATTCTTTCTTCTCTTCTGCTGTGGTCTTCTTTCTGTTATAACATGTTTAACAGGCTACAAGCGTCAGAAAAAAAATATTCCCTACTTGCATAAAATTTTATGCGTTGATGTAAATTAACTGCAAATTCTTTAAGTCGACATACAACAGGTGTACGTATAGATGTCTTAACTTAATATAACACAGGTATTTTTGTGTCATTGGGGGTGTAAACAGCCTGCCTGCGAGGTTGACATGGTTTGTTACACACACACACAACTCTACAAAACATGCACACACAAACAGACGCACATACAAAGCGCTCGTGTTTATGATGACACGCAGTTTTTAGACTCGCACGCACGCGCAGACACACAAAGTATTACTATTATGCGTTTCTCACTCAAATGCCAAATTAGCAGCCACAGCCAAAATCTGCAGTAAACATGCTACAGCAAACACGCTACGCCATAACATGGATAAAATGACAGCCATGATTTTGGACAAATGACACTTTGGTCCACCTGTCTGACACTAATAAGCATTTGTGCAGAGAGACATGAGCAGGCTCCCCCCCCACAGCCCCCCACACACACAGGACTCCCAATGTCAACAAACCACACATCAGCTGTTATTAAAAATGCCCACACTAAGCTGCATGTTATATCTGGACCTTTCTCTTACAAGATGTTTTCAGTTTTAACAATCAAATTATTTCCTACACGCCTCAACATAATAAAGAGTGTGACAGGAAGTGACACGCGCACGCCGTCCCGTCACCGTGAGACGGCTCCGTGCGGCGTTAGAAATGCAACGCGCTCGTGCATCCATCAGCCGCTAACACAGCGGAGTCAAACGGCTCCGCGTCGCTTTGCGTTTTGCTCCTGATTTGTCAAATATCACGCTTCTGCCCACCTGATCCTTCCACAGACACGGGGGCTCCCAGCATTTGGAAACACGCCAAAGCCTTTTCACATTACAAACACCGCGTCCAAGTATAGACGAGATGACATTTTTATTTAGATTTGCAATGAGTGGACAACACTCGTCATCTGAAGGCGTTATAAGCGTGTGTGAACTGTGACTTTTCAGGCGATCTTGGGATTGACGCTCGATCGAGATCAGAAAGTTACACTGAGGAAGTCGCTGCTCGTTACGCCGTCAAACCCACGGTGTTCCCGCGCGCCTCAAAGGCGACGCCGAAGAACACGAAACAAAGCGGAATGTGCAAACAAACCGCGCGGAGGACGCAAGCGGAGACTGTGAATGCAGGAAACGACGCTTTTTTTTTTTTTTTTTNTTTTTTTTTTTTTGGATTATCTGTTGACTGACCAATCAGCATGTATTTAAATAAATGACTCGACGTCTGACTCTCAGAAACAGCAACAGTTGCACTGAGTTAGCTGAGTTTCAAAAGCCGATGAAGTGATAAAAACATGGAGGAGGCAGAGGAGGAGTTACAACACACAACAGGTGCTGCAGACATTGAGGAGCCACTACCCCCACCCACCCTCCTCCTCATCCCCTTCCTCCCCTTTTGGGTTTTAAATAACCCCCCCTCTCAAAGAGACCTGAATCCCTGAACTTGGGTGCCACAGGGACGATTTGGGACAATGACATAAGAGCTAAGCCGTTCCCTCCACCCCACCTCAACACACACACACACACACACACACACACCTAATAGGCCAACCTGAACTCTTCAGCCCCACCGACCCTGACTAACTCCCCCACGATGCCTGAACAGCTATTACATAAAAAGCGTACCCACTGAGTGTAACTTCCTCTTATAGTCCATACACAGATTTAGTTATGACATCACCACAGATAATCTGACAATGCTTATGATTATTATTAAATGAATAAGGGTCACTGATAAGAGTCATCTTAAGATATAAATCACTTTTTTTTTTTTAACTGTGAAATACTAATGCTGCACCCAAAAAAAGAACCAGGATGCTATTAGCAGGAAGGATCGTATGCTAAGGCCGTTAGCTTAATTTACACTGGCAACACTGCAAAAGCAAAGTACAGACCTTAGCTGAGCCACAGCGACGCTTTACTTCAGATCTATGACTGAATAAGGATAGAAATAATAAAATCAAACAAGACAACTTCTCCGTAGGCCATGGACGCCTCTGAGAGGGACCGTCCGTGTGTCCCGATATTCGTGATTCTCGCGATTTCATGATGCTCGTGTGCTTCAACTCCGAGACTTTTGGTGGCGCTGTAGGACAAAGCCGCTCGTAACCACCCCCAAACACAAACACAAACCCAGTGGACAGAGAGGTAGTTCTATAGAAGATAGTAGTTTCTNCCACCCCCAAACACAAACACAAACCCAGTGGACAGAGAGGTAGTTCTATAGAAGATAGTAGTTTCTGATTAGAAGTAGTTCCTGTTTCAGTCGCCACAAAGAAAACATGGAGGAAGTCCAAAGAGAACAGCTGCTGATGACTTGTTGTTGCTTACACTGGTTGTCTGACAAAAAAGTTCTTAGCTATTGTTTGTTTTTTTTTGTCTCTCTCCTTTCCTCCACACCTACATCACCTTCCTCTGCACCTCTTGCTTGGCCAATCGTCAATGAAGGCACATTTACAACACACAAACGCTGAGTTAACTTATGCCACATGTTCCTCCCACGTCCGTGTCTTTGCTAAGCATAAACCAGCTTTTAGACCTGAAAATCGGGAATACACTTTCAATTCAAGGAAGAGAAAGCTTTTCTCTAACTCTTAAAATGTAAAAAACTCTCGCAACAAAAGCTTAGCGAACGGGCAAACAGCAAGCTGAACAGGAAGCATATAAATCTGTCCCTAACATCAATTTAGCAACCTGCCTTTCACCCTCTTCTTCATGGAGGATTATCAGAGACCCTGTTGACATGGGGGCACCTGCCTTCTGCACTTGGCCCGACTCCAAACCCAGTGGATTTGTGTCTGTGTTTAGAGGATAAAAGGACTAGGATGCCTGTTCTATTTAAAGTGGTTTGTGTGTGCCAACCAACTGCCAGATGTAGTGCCGGCACAGGGGAATCTTACTGTTGAGAGAAAACAGGTGGTGCACCTGATGAAAGGCAGCAGCCCTCCACCCACATACAAACCCAAGACTATGCAAATGTTTCCTACCAGTAGATTTAAGCCTAAAAAGGTTGGACGTGATGTTTTGAAATCTGTATCAACAATACCGAGCTGCGCCGACACGTCAGGCGTCTCCATTCTTGAACAGCATCACAAGCTAACACTTGGAGGACATCTTGTTTTTGAGTCACGGTGTACAAACATGAAAACCGGCAAACTAGCAGTTACACAAGCACAAGTGGGAAGTGACAGCGTCCTTAAGGAATAAAGTTGTGACAAAAACAAAACGCCACATGGAAAGACAACCTGTGCCTGACAATCCCGCTTGACTTCCTCTGTCGGCGGCGGCTTCACTGAGCGGCGCGGAAGAACGGATGGCTAACCCGATTCAGTCAATCATTCATTTTGACGCTCCATCTGTCTGCACGGTCATGTTAATTGCTTCAACTCACTGTGGGGGAAAAAGTACAAGTTCCACTCTGCCTCGTTATTCTACCTCACATTAGATTCCAACACCACCGTTCCGGTTGCTGCACTACCAGAATGATGACGCCGGCTAAAACTTAACAATGTGCTCCGCCAGCAGCTTCTGCATGTGTGCGCGCGCGCGCACACACACACACACACACACAGGTGTTCAATCTGCAGAAGCAGCAGCCTGCTGACGGGAATCGAAGTGCAGGAACACTGATGCACAGTCTGCTGTGTGTGTGTGTGTTTATCAATGAAGCACAACAAATAGGAAGGAGCGAGACACAATAGGAGCTTTACTAGTGATAAAAAAAAGTGTAAGCAAGTACAAAAATAACTTTTGTGAAAAGATCATAATGAAATGGCATCTTGCTACTCTTATGTAATGTAACTGACACCAGACAGCATCGATTTAAATTGCCTGACGGTGTAAAATAATGGCACAGCTGCGTCTGCAGTTTTACATTGTGAGAACTGGAAGGATCATTTGTCAAAAATATACCATCTCCTAAGAGTAAAAAAAAAAATAATGGTGTTATAGTACAAAAAATGTAGGGAAAAACTTCTTAATTTATATTGTGCAAATGACATGGAAAATTAGCCAACAAGGTGAAAAATCAATTTTTCATGTAATTGTGACTGTCAATGAGGTCACATGTAGTAAAACTGGGTTGCTGCATGCGGACACACGTGCTCGGACTTCCTTCTCTGTTCAGTGCTGCTTTCACCCCGTTTCTTATTAAGCAAGTCTGCAGATGAACTGTCTGACTGTGACTGATGATGAGGAGGAAAGGTGAAGGTGCAGGTTCACGGTTGTCGGTAGCAGCGTGCCGACTCCTTTGTTGTTTAATGAGCTCTGGGCTCGGAGACTGACACTGAGAGAGATAAATTGGTGTAAGTGGTTGTTGAGGATTTATGACTGCGCGCCTGGCCCAAGAAGGAGGACGTGGGGGGTNGGGGGGGTAGAGTCTAATTTCAGTGGGCGTGTTCTTTCTCTGAAATATAAGGCAAAACTTTCCAGGCAGATCTAGGGTCAGCTAATTCTAACCTGACAGTAACCTTGAGCATGAGGGCCTTTGTGTGAAACTGATCTAAGACCGTCTTTAGTCGATCTAGGTTTCCCAGCATTCATTCAGCCAAAAAAAGCAAGTTTTTCATTGTCGACTTTTAGAACCTGCAGCCTATAAAAATAATATTTAATGCTCTGGTCAGATGATCTACACCTCCATTTTCATTGTGTTGTTTATTCCAGCTGAAACAAAACTGTATTTCAGGAGTCAATAGTTAGCATCTGCTAAGACCTGCTAGCACAAAGCTACAACTAAAAGCATCTTCTTCAAGTCAGATTATAATAGCTTCTTCTTCTTTCAGTCACTGCACACAGCTAGAAAACAGGAAGCAGTATGTCCTCACACCTCAATTAACTTTAACTAAGGGTGTAAAAAAAAAACAAAAAAAACAAAAGTAAAGTTGCATCACAAGTTGTAGGTAAAGATTATGGCACTTTGCTGATATTTTAACTGCAGGCAGCAAGGCTATGGCTGGAATTAATTTGGAATATTTCGTGGCTGCACCTTTTAAAGACGTTATAAAATAATGACATCTTCCTGACCTCAGTCCTATTATAAGAGACCTCACATTCCAGCGAGCTTCCTCCTGATGACTGTAACTTCTGCTGCCACCCACCTATAAATACACGCTGCATACAGCCCGAATCAGACTCAGAACTGTGAGCTTGGTCGTGTTTTTTTTTTTTTTTTTTTTTGCACGCAGGTTCGATCTCATTAGTTTAGCAAGCAGAACGGTTGACAATGTTTATCCCGAATAAAAGTAACAGGAGTGTCTGACACCATTAGGACCTGAGGTGACATTTTGTCTTCAGCCGTGGATCTTACTGAGGTCACGGACTGAACTTTCTGCTTCCTCTTAAATACGAGTTTCGTTTCCACCACAAGCCTGGAGAATATTAATAACTGAAACTTGGGCCAGCTGCAGTTTTGCATTTCATATCGATTCTACTTTAATGCCAATATAAAGTTTTAGCTCGGTTGAGTTTGTCGGCATAAAAACAAAACTCCACGCGTATGAATATTCAGCCACGAGACTCTTTCCTAATTCAAGTTTTAACATTATTTACAGACGTGAGATTGCTCTGCTCAGATCCAAGATGGCCACTTGCACAGAGGATCGCCATTTCTACTTTCACTCGGTGGATTCTGACACCGCTGCGGTATCATGTGTCTGCTTTTGCCAATACAGCATTCTGAAACACTTTCCCATCTTCAAACTGTGGCCCTTCATCAGAAAGCTCATCCGACATGCGTTCTGACAAAAAAATTACAGCGCTTCAACAATGTATCGTACACACGCATGTACACAAACTCGCACACACTCCTCAGCCCTTCTTCCGGCCTCCCAGGGATCCTGAGGCTGTGCTAAAGCAGTTTATAGAAGTCTCCCTACATGGACACAGCTTCTGGAATAGCAACTGCTACTTGATCTGACTGCCAGCTCTCTTGCCTCTCCGCTTACGTTTAACCGCGGTACAAATACACTCTACATGCATCCCACAACACAAATACAGCGCGCAGCATTGATTAAGCCTAGAACTTTTGGCACAGGGCCGGAGGGGCCTAATCAATTACTCATCATTGAGCTGAAGGTAAATGCAGGTGTGAGATTTCAGAATCAAAGCAGATTGAGAGAATGTTTCAATTTAGTCACAATTTGATAATTTATAAAAGAAAAAAAAAGCAGATAAGCAGCAATATAATATTCTGAGCAGTGGGTGCACAAAGAGAGCAGGAAGGATTCGACTTCCTCACTTGATGCAAATCATCAGAACAAAAAAAAGTCAGCAAAACAATACAGACATATATTACTACCCATGTAGGCCCTGTCATTGTCAAATTTTAACCATCTTAAATGTTCACATCAGGGAATCATAAGTTTGGTGACAGGGGTGGTGCCTTTTTACCTCTACACGTGCACACACACACACACACACACACACACACCCCCCTCAAAGCATTTGNCCCCCCCGATTCTAGGACTTGGTAGCTCGGGTCATGAGATCAGTTCAGTGGAGTGACGCTAATGCGGCGAATTAGGGACCAGTTTTGCAAATTCCTCAGAAATGGTCTGGTTAAACCTGACAGGAAGGAAAATGGCAGTGAGGCAGCTCTCAGTGAGGATTCCTTCCATTCCTTCGCTGAAATGCTAATCTGGCTTTTCTTTCATCAACTCCAATTTCATGTTGTTGAATCCTCGAAAAGACACCTGAGGTCTCAAAGGGACTACTGTGCATAAAATATTATGAGAATCTAATCTCAGCAGGAGTTAAATGCATCATCATTATACAACAGCATGGTCCTGTTGCCACGGAAACACATGGAAATAAATTCATTATCGCTGGCAATCTGATTTCAGCATTTTGTCAAAGTCCTAAAAGCAGAAGTTTAGCAAAACATAGTTTAGTTGAGGACATCGAGGGAATGAAAAGAACAAAGATCTTTTTTACCTCACAGGATCAGAATTTTACTATATGTAGTTTTTTTTTTTTTTATAGAAAATAATTACGTGAGAACGGGGCTTGATGATAAAAAAAATATATGCCTAAAGCACTTAAAACAATCTGAAATATCCAAACTCCACTCAATAAGATCAACATATCTTATAGATTACACAACATCAAGCTTACTCCAGTCTGTCATTTTGGATGTCAAAAATGAATATAATTGGATATCAAGAGTCAAAATTTCAACATTCTTCAACAAGCATCAGGTAGGAAGTGAGATCAGCGACCCAGTCTGACTGCTACACCACCGGCGGAGTAGTTAAAAGTGCAAAATGAGATTAGACGAGAATAGATTCGATTACACAGCAGCCCAAGATCTCTCCTCACCCACAAAGAGGGATAGTAACACCAGGTTGAGTGGATAAATATCACATTACAGTACATCACTTTAGAACGACCAACTCTGACAGTGATCACTCTTTTGGCCACTTCATTTAACATCCCTGTGGAGTGGAGTGGAGTGGAATAGAATAGAATAGAATAGAATAGAATAGAACAGAATAGAATAGAAGACAAACTACCATAGCTTATCAGGGTTTTCTACTGTAAGGCTAAGTTAGAAATTGAGGACAGGATGTATTGAGAGTTTGCCGTTTAGGTCTGGGTGATAATTCAATATTATATCCTTTATAGTCTTGTCTCACAACAAAATTCCCATATTGTGATACTATAGCTCGCAGGTCTTAATTCTTACAAACATTACAGGATTTATTTTAATAAAACACAAAAAAAAAAAAACCATCATCGTGATCATTTGACACAACGGGATGAACAAAATAGCTAAATACATTGAGATTACTGGTTTAGATGTACTGTTAATTATCCTGATATTAATTTTATCCCTCGCCCTACACTTTTACTGCAAAAAATGTAAGACAACTGACAAAAATAGCATATTGCTATTTTTAAACGTGTGCGATCGAGAATTCATCATCCTCTGTAGCTACAGGTCAGCTGAGCTAATAAGGCCGTATGTATGTATGTATTTATAAATTAGTGCTAGCATAAGCTTTGTTAGGCAGCAGCCAGTCATTCAGTTAGCTGGTTAGCAGCTGAATACTCAGACGACGTGAAGTCACAGATGGCTTCATCTCGGTCACATCGCACAACTGCTCGATGTGAACATAATTTAGCATTTTCAAAGATTACTGTACAAGCATAAAAAGTAGCTACACCTTTACATTTGGATGCTACCGATCCATGTAAGTTGCAAGACTCAAACATTCATCAAGCATGTATAACACACTCTTGTACTCCTCTTTCTAGTTAATGGCCAATGGTTGGCATTTCATTTGGCCTTGAGACAACAGTTCTTTCCGGTGATACTTAATCTTTAAACAGCTATTGATCCCACTCTAAGTGATCGCCACCTTTTGTAGATGTTTTCGAGTAAGACCTCTCTAAGCTGTCATTCCTGCATCTGTCAAGCAGACATCAATAAGCTCGCGGAGTCCATGGAAACATCCGCTTCTCTTCCAGGTTTGTCTGCCTGCTTCATCTTTTAAATAAGCCTTGAATAACCAGAGTGTAGAAGAAAAAAACTTAGGCTTAAACTGTCAATCCAGCACTTCCTATTCAGGATATTGATAGAAATGCAACCAAACCCCATCGCTTTATCATTCCATATCTTGTTTTACCTAACACTTCACTAGATGCTATATCTAACATGATCATTGCCAAATCCTATTAAACGAAATTCTAACGCTAAAACAAGCTATGAATCATTTAGCTGGCTGTCTACAAGAACTGCCAAAACCCACTACCGTCAAAATGTACAATTCAGACCTGCACAGGAACATGACACACACACAAGCAAAGGCTGTTTCTAATCATGTCTCGTATCAGATTCAGCATCACTGTGTTGACAAACACTTTACTATTGCGTCAAGCATTTAGACACTTTTTCCACTGAAATCTCAAGGAAGGGCGACAGAACAGGTGGCGTAAGGATTTACTTTCAGATGTGTTACATTGCAAAATGATGGTCCGGCTATATTTATGGGCTGATATCACCTCCTTAAGCTAGATTTTACATGCCGAGGAGAGCAAAGGAGTATGATGACTTACTCCCCTAGGGGTCTGAGAGGTGAAACCTAAAGAGAGCCGCTTGGCCGTGTGGATTTTTTCGAGGGCTATTATATCGTCTTGCACTAAGAAAGAAAAAAAAAAGGGGGAAAAAAAAGATTAACAGGTGCACAAGAAGGAAAAAGTGTAACTCTGCAGAAAGTTAAGAGATAAAAGACAGAAAACCTGAACACTTTAACAAGGTGTCAGGGGACACAGAGAGAGAGAGAGAGAGAGAGAGAGAGAGAGAGAGAGAGAGAGAGAGAGAGAGAGAGAGAAAGAGAAGAGGGGAGGAAGTGGAGTTTGAGCCGAGCAAGTTGAAAAGTATTTTTAGGAAGATGTTTATTTGTAGGACTGTGAAACCAACCTGGGGTGTATATCTACTGGCCTTGCCATCTCTCTCTCTCTCTCTCTCTCTCTGCTACCATCTGTTGAGGTCTCTCAGGCTTGTCNCTTGCCATCTCTCTCTCTCTCTCTCTCTCTCTGCTACCATCTGTTGAGGTCTCTCAGGCTTGTCACACTAAGATGTTGCTCCATCTCTACAGGTGGGAGGCATTTTGCACAGACAGAGACATTCTGCAGATTCACTGAAACCCGCTCCATCTAAACAGGGCAACCTTACAATTATGCTCTTTCCTATAATGCACCACAGCATTGCAAGTTATGTTCCTTTGCATAGGACTAGCTGAATGATCCTTGTTAGGAACTTCCGTTGTTGACACCAGCCCAATAATAAATTTAAAAAAACATAAATACATAAAGAGGTGCAGAGACATATCAGCATACTTCTATATCAACTAATATAAGCTTTACAGCAGTGCAAATATGAGACAAACAGTTGAGCTGTTTAGCAGAAATGTTACTAAAATGTATGAAGAATGTTTTAAGTTGTAGCATTTTTGCACATTAGAACAAATACACTTTTTGGATTAATATAAAACCTGAAAGTGAGAAAACATTGTAATAAACTAACAAGGTATTTCTAATCATAAATTATGCACCTGTGAGCTATTTTCAGCTTGTGTACCAGTTCAGTAGCTTCTTTGCTAATGGTCATCCAACATGGCGGCTCTGGCGTAGCAGTGGGCGCAGCAGCTATTAGCAACACGAAAAACGACAAATGTCTTTCCACAAGGCGGGACAACGCTGTGCTGCTCGCATCATGTGTACGTTAGACTAGTCATAAGACCGTATTAACAATTGTAGCGTTGTTTCTGTCCCAGTTTAGGAGTTGCAGACGTCATTTTGGCCCATTTACTTTGCGCTTTGACAGCTCATTAAACACACCTGTCCCGCCCGTCCTCAGCTGGTTGTCAAGGCAACGGGCGGCCTCCTACTTGAAACAGTTAATATGGCGACTAANAAAAAAAAAAAAAAAAAAAAAATATATATATATATATATATATATATATACTTATTGCACAAAAAAACTTAATTTGGTCAAAAGAAAAAAATATATATAAAATAAATAAAAAATAAATTATATAGATAGATAATTTATTTATTTTGTGACCAAATTAATTTTCTTTTTTTATTTTTTTCCGCCGGTAAGCAACAGTTCTGTGTACATAATGTACTTATTTTCGTTATGGTTTTTGCTAGCTGTGGACTACAAGCCAAGGCTACTCGTAAACATAACAAAGAATGAACTGTGACCTCCAGTTGACAAACCATTGGTGGGATCCTATAGGCGTAATTGCAAATATTAATGAGCTTAATCTTAATTAAACCCTTTAAATGTTAATTTGACCTACAATGTATTTAAATTTTTTTAATGACCTATTTATGTCAGTGTAAAATTTAGTAAATAGACTTTTGATGTGCGTTTAGATTTTTTTTTTTTTCAGATCGGTTTACTGGTGCTAGAACCCGACCAGTTAAAGGGTTATAATTCAAATGTAAGCAGAAGCCTGAGGGAGGTATTATATTTAGACAGTCTTCGCAAGGCAATCGGGGGTAACTGAAAGACAACACTGAGAAAGTTGCACAGCCTAAAATATCTGTCTGCACAGCTTCCAACAGGCCTGAAGTGCCAGCTGCGAAAGCAACTAAGACGCTATTCCCCCCGTGTTTCATGTTGGACTGTTTTAAACTTTATACAATTAGGGGGCCCATGAAATCCGAAAACTACCCCATTTATCAGAGTGATATGTTTAAATGCAGTCCCTCACTGACAATGTGGGTTTATGGGTCAGACTGCGTAATTACGCACGGCGGCACAAGCGAACCCCACTCTCCTGAGTCTCCAGATCCAGACCTACCTTCCTCTGCTGCTTCTCCCAGGCGGGGTCCAGCAGCAGGTCCCTGTCCCAGTCCTCCTCTTGAGTCATGTACGCCTCTTCCTGGTGGATCGTGTAGGAGTTGCTGTAAGTCATTTGGGTTTCGACAGCTGTCATCGTGCCGCCTCTGTTAGGACTTCTCACGTCCCCCTCGTCTTATAGTAAGAAAAATATAATCAACAACAAAAACGACGTCGCCGCCGTGTGTGCAGGAACCTCCTTGGGACGAGAGGTCTCGCTTTGGGGGCAGAGACAGATAGGGGCTGCAGAGACCAAACTCCACTGGTGTGCGGTGCCTGTGCGGAGGAGGTACTCCCACTACCAGAAGACCCTGCTGGCCGGTGCTCCTTTCCTGGTCAAAAGTGGCACACGTGACCGCACCCCAATAAGTATGGGAACCGACAGGCTGGGCATCAGCTTCTGACCCTAAAAAGGTGTAGAGGGCGGGGTAGTTGCCCGCAGACAGGGTGCTCAGGCATGTGAGTGGTGAGGATGGATGTCAGTTACGCCTCCTTGCACCAGAGAGGTTTTTATGGCCTGTGTTATGCACCTGTTGCTGTTAGTGACTCTCAATGGCAAACCCAGGCCTGGTGTAGTTTCAGCTCAGCGGTCCAAGACAACAAAATTAAAGAATTAAATGTCATGTTCTCAAAAAATATTATCTATTGTGAATTGTTTTGTTATTTAAGAGGTTATGGAAAAGTTTCCTGTTTGAGCTGCCCAGAGAAAAGTAGCACTGGTCCTGCTTTAATACTGCAAAGACTGATAGGGATCCAAACCATCTTTTTTTAAAAATGTTCTAACATACCCCAAAGCACAAATTCCTAGAAAATTACACAGTATTGCAATTTGCATTGTGTCAGTGCAAAAAACTTCAACTGGAATAAAAGAGCTTGAGGCATTTTATGAGAAAAAGTGAATTTATTTACAATTTGCATGCAGATTGAAAAATGCATCAGAACATTTTTTTTTTTAAGAAATACATGTTCAAAGGCATATATGCACACACAAGCCTACAATATCATTTGTGGTTATATCAGGATTTGTCATTCACAGTAAACATTTCGACGCAAACATTTATTCTAAACATTCATCAAATAAATATCCCCCCGTCGACTTTGTGCTAAAACAAATGTCCTTGAAATGTGCAGATCCAGATTTCTATCCTCTCGAGGTAACATTTTATTCAGTTACCCTGCATGTGTCTTTGGAAAGTAGAATGCTTTTGTTATTATAATTAACCTGGCATTTAAATGTAACTACACTTCGCTTGGTCCATTAACCTACTTGGAGAAGCTTAGCTACCATGTAACTATTTGTGTTTAACATTCTTGTGCTACGACTGAAATGAGGGAAATGAATGAGTTGATCGCTGTATAACGCAGCAGCGAGGTGCAGCAGACACTGAAAACCCATAATGCAATGCACCAAGCAATGGCTATGGAATAAAAATGGACCACTGCTAAAAGGCAGAGCTGGCCCAATCAAACAGGAAGTGGAAAAAATAACAGTAACACTTTATGATTATAACACAAGCCAATGCAACGCCATTATGTACAGCATTGAATCAAAAATTCCTGCACGCAACATAAAATCCAAGGCTATTGTATTGGACTGTATTATATTCTCCCAGTGTTCCTGTTATGTCCATCCCCTGTAGATGAGGTACCGCCTGAGGTAACCAGCAACTCTACCTCTATGTGAAAAAAAAGAGGACAAGCCGCAGTCGCAGTCTGATATCTGTGATTCATACATCTGTGCTTAAAATAGCATGGATAAACCTACCGAATCTCAACTTCAAACTCAAAGGCAACACGGTCTATGGGTTGTGCTCAAACCAGTGGAGTGGGTTCTGTTCCAGATCCGCACGCTTGCACGTCAGGCAACACCTACTGCACAAGAACAGATGTAACCTGCAGGATCCCATCAAAACAACACAATGTGGAGCTGTGTGCACATATGCAGCATGAGCATTTTGGATTACAGCCAGCACCACCTTCAGCTCTCCAAACCACAGGAGGCGAGAGAGAGAGAGAGAGAGTTTGGGTGGAGGCTGCAGCGAGCTTGGTTGTCAGTGTGTGTGAATGTGCGACTGTGAATACAGAGCAGGGGTTTAGAGATGCGTGGCTGCATTCATCCAAGCGTGGGAAGCCCAGACTCACAAGCCGCTGAAGGCTATAGGCCCTTAGACAGGGGAGGATGAGGGGCGGCTGAAGGGACCTGCTGGAGCACCTCACCCTGATCGTTGAGGCCAGGGAGCGCGCTGTTTTAAGTGAAATTCTATTAAAACTAGCATGTAGTGGTGTTTTGTTTTTTTTTTTTTTNTTTTTTTTTTTTTGTTTTGTTTTTTTACACCTGGAAGTAAATGCTTTGCAACTTTAAATTTTGAACATGTGGCTCAAAAGCTCTTAAATAAATTTTAAAAACCCGAGGCTTTTCTAAGAATCTAAAAGTGGGGAAATTCTACATTTTTAGTAAAATGGTAATTTCGCAATCTTTAAAAAAAAAAAAAAAANTTTAAAAAAAAAAAAAAAGAAAGAAAGGTCATCAATGCAGTCCTCTGAGATCAGGACGACAGGTTTAAGGGCCACTGTTGACTTTCACTACAAACTCACCTTACAATTAGTGCGGGTGACAGAGGAAATGCCAGACAAAATTATTTGACTCTGCTTATGCCACAAGTGTGTGTGTACGGGTTAAGCTCTCAGCACAGGTACAATCTTAACAGGTAATACACATACAATCAGTCAGAGCACATATTCAGGCAGTCCATCTGACCCTAGTATGAGAGAAACAGAGCCGCCATACCAGAAAAGTCCTATAGGAACCCTGAGATTGATGAGAATCTGCAGGTCAGACTGGCCTCCTGCCAAGGCCCATATCTTATAAGACATTTCTGATATGTGCACAGGCTGTGAGGGACCAAAAGATTTTTTAAAAGCCTCTATATTTATCAGTTTAGATGTCATGGATACTCAATTTCGTTGGAAAAAGCGGGACTGAGCAAAGGTTCGGATCCCTTCCACAGCCCATGTGGAGCAAACCCAGCATTCAGTTTAGCAAAGCAACTCATCCAAACATTTAAGTCTCTGCTTGACGTGTTACTGAGTCCGGCAGCACGCCACCACACACACAATGTCCATGTGCACGCCCAGGCCTCTACTGTCAAAAAAAGGAGGGGGGGGG
>VXCM01003844.1:40999-56623 GCA_014773175.1 Lucifuga dentata
GGAGGGAATCGAGGACATTTATAATGGAACTTGGCAACACAGATAGTAGCAGAGTAACAAGGGGTTTAAGCAACTAAAAGCGTAGAAAATGTAACATTTGTCTACCCAACAGAAATGCGTCCAAAATCCTGTTAAACTCCACTCAACACGTGTTTTTATGACACAGACGGCTGAAACGTGAGCAAACACACGGGAAATGTCTAGTGGGATTAGGTTCTGGGCCAATGGGGAACTGTTTTAGTTCTGCTGCATTAGCTGAAACAAAAAGAAAAGAGGATCGGGGTTGTGTCCTACCTGGCCATCGGGTCCTCTGCAGCTTCCGCTGCCTCTTCTGCTGCTCGGCCGGCCGGCGTAGGGAGCAGAGGCCGGCGTGGTTTGGCTCTCTGGTATATGAATGGTTTCATCACCGGGTCTGGCAGCAGGGGCGCCGACCTCCTTAGGGGACTGCGGTCCCTCTCGCCAGACTTTGCCGCGGCGGCTGCCACCGCGACGGCTGCCGTCGGATGGTCAGCCATGACCTGCTGGCCCTGGGCGAAGTAATGTGCCTGCCTGGCTGCCTCAAAGATGGCCGCAGTCGGGTCCGCTGCTCCCATGGCGCTTATGTGAGCGTAGGCTGGCGTGGCGGCGCTGTAAATCGCTGGAGCGACGGAGTAGGCTGGGTTGACCGCAGCCGCTGCTGTTGGCATTTCTATTCCAGGAGCAGCGGCCAGATAGACTTGGGGATTGGCCACAGTTGGGGTGTAAACTGGAGTGCTGTAGGCAGCAGCGGCGGCGGCGGCAGCAGCGGCAGCAGCCGCTGGCGTAGCAGCCACCTGGCCATAGATGTTTGGGGTCATTGAACTGTACATCTGCGTGGCGCCCGACGTGAGCGCTGCCTGACTGGCCACCGTTCCGTAGAGCTGATTGGCAACGTTGGCACCATACACCTGGCTGGCGAGGGCACCATAAACGGCCGGATTCACCGGGTTTCCATCAGTGCGTGTGCCGGTGGTGATCCCCGTGAGCGCGGCATAGGTGGGGTCAAACGTGGAGGTGTTGTAGACTGAATTGTGCACGCTTTGCTGGACCTGGAGTGGCAGTCCGGCGGCAGCGGCAGCCGCGGCAGCCAGGACAGCCGCCTGACTCTGGTACTGCTCCAGAGACGGCTTCCCCACGGGACACTCGCCAGCGTAATGACCCTGCTTCCCACAGTTCACACACGGGATCTTTCCCGTGGGCGCCTGCTTGCTGGGCTGCACCTTGGACAATTCCACGGACAGGGGGCGGCCCTTAAAGGAGGTGCCGTGCAGGGCCTCGATGGCCTGGAGAGCGTCCTCCTTGTTTTCCATGTGGACGAAGGCGTAACCTGCAGAAGAAGAATGTCTGGCTGTCATTGAGAGAAACAACAGTTAGAATCACAGTGGCACCACCACAGACACACATACACACACACTCCATCAGTCTTTCACTCTATCACTGTATGATGAAGCATGAATGCTGCTAAAGGGAGCCACACCATCCCATTTGTGTGTGACACGTCTTTAAATGTAAATATCGATGTTTTCATAAGATATTACAGGATTATAGGGACAGTTTGCTGTATTGTCCCCCCCCCCCANCCCCCCCCCCAACACACACGCTATAGCTGTACACCAGGAAAGTGGGAGCGTATATAAATATCACATGGTCAATCTTTTGAATTCCATGGGGCATTTGCAGGCATTCGTAAGCCTCAGAATCAATAAGATTGTATTGAATTAAGACTGTCAGATGTCAGAAATGACCTCACAGACGAGGTTTAACATTTTAGCACCATCAAAAAGACAATTCCTCAGGGAAAGGAGAATTCTGAAACAATTAAAACACAGCCCACACCCTCATATGTCAGTAGGGAGTCTTGTCTCACCTTTGACCTTGTCACACTCAAGCACTTTCCCAAAGGTCTGGAACAGCTGCTGGAGGTCTTCGGTGGTGCACATCCCGCTCAGGTTACCAACAAAAACCTTAGTGGAGTGCAGCGGCCTGCCCCGCGACTCCTCCACCACCAAATTCCGTCCACGGAACTCCCGTCCGTTGAGCTCACGGATGGCGCGCTCCGCCGCGCCCTCACCCTGCAGGTGGACGAAGGCGAACTGCCGCAGCACGCTGCAGCNTGGCGCGCTCCGCCGCGCCCTCACCCTGCAGGTGGACGAAGGCGAACTGCCGCAGCACGCTGCAGCTAACCACCTGTCCGTAGGGCTCAAAAATGGCTGACAGCTCCTCCTGGGTGGTGTCCAACGCCAGGTTCCCCACGAAGAGCTTCACTGTGTGGCTCTTGTCCATGGCGCTGCGGAGGAGGGAGGGGGAAGAGGAGTTAGGGAGGGATGTGCTCAACTGGAGCAAGAGATAAGGCATGAGGATGAACTGCAGGATGCAACCGCCGGCTGCCGAGGGTCTAACAACTACTGAGCACACAGCGCCGCACCTTTAGCTCCACAGCAGTCTGCGTGGGTGGAGGAGGAGGTGGGGAAGCATCTTTGTCAGAATATGGGGGCAGACTGCAGCACACAAGGACATAGCTGACCCAGCCGTTTCTACAGTTTCTTTTTCAGTGTCCTGACAGTGTGTGTGTGTGGGGGAGGATGCCACTGGTACCGACTTTGAAATAAAAAATGGCATTATAGCGGCAAACTCCTTTTTATTAGCTGGGGATTAAGAGCACACAAATAACAAGGAGGAAATAGTCAATCTTTCAATGAAAAGCCCCGTTCAGACATGGAATCTGTTAAACTGCTGGTGGTGCTTTTTTGTCTTTTATGGCAAAGAAACAGAAGACTAATCAGCGCAACACCTACGAGACAATTACAGTAAATGAAATTTTGACATATTCCTATACAGTTTTTGGTCTTACTGTTCATCTTATATTTACTGTTTGAGACTCTGAAAGTGTTTAAGAAAGTCAAGCAAAAACAGATTATGAGACCTATCTGACCATTCGCATATGTGAATATATTTACCCATTAAAATGATCTGGTTTATAAAATCTAGCAATTGAGGATCCAGATTACTTTTGAAAAAAGTGTCATAATGTGTGAAATAAGGGCAACTTTTATTTTTTTATTCTTATAGATTTTCAGTTGTCCACCTCTTTCCACAATTATTGTCTATGAAAAGGTGTTCAAATGTTTCTGTTTCAAAAAAACAAAAAGTGCAAGGATCCATTTCAAACTTAAAGGACCATACCATCTGTTTTGCAATTTTGAGCTTAATACATTCATATTCATACGTGTTACATTACTGACAATCATTTCTCAAAGCATACTACTGGAACGGTGAATTAAAAATGTTTTTCCTGCCTTCCAAACTGTCATTGGTTTCAGTTCATTCTGGTACACTATTAAAATCAACTTGTTGATACTTGAAATGTTCTTGGGATAGGTAATCCATCATCACCAACAACATGTGTATTCAGGGTTTTTTTTTCCCGAAGTAACGTAATTTTAGCATTTAAGCACAATAAAAAGTGTGGAATGAATGTATGTCTTCACCAGGGAATATAGTCCCAAAAGAAGACCTGCATTTATGGAAAAATTTAAAGGACCGTGACTTCATAAGGCTGTGTAACTTTGATTTTTAAGGTGGGTGTATCGCTTGAATATTTGATTTAGAAAGATTAAGAGATTTTGCAAAATATCAAGAAAGCTGAAAGACAGTTTTATCATTTGAGAAATGATTAGTAACATAGTGTATGAAAACTGAATATATGAGGCTGCTCAAATATGCAAAATGGCTGGTATGGTCCTTTAAGGCTTAAAGGTTTCCCAAAATCTACATGTAGGTCCAGTTCAGAACTTCTGATTTATACATTTATACTTATCCCCCCCCCCAACANCCCCCCCCCCAACAGTCTTTTGACTTCAGAAGTATATGAGTGGACTCTCCTCTGCTCCTCATCATTAACGGCAAGAGGAAAAACATCAAAAGTCTGATTGCCATCTCAGTTACAACCTATACAACTTAACATGATTGGTAACTGTATTTTGTTTTGACTGTACGTTGAAATTTCCATTCACCTGGTATACCACCAGGGGGCACGTTGGGTACCAACAATGGCACACGTCCCTCAGTTTGAGAACCACTGTGTTATGCCACTGGTATGCAGTATACAGAAAGCTTCCTGTGGCAATTATAGCAATATTAAAAACTTAAAATTCTTTCTTTCTTTCAGCTGTTTGTCTGCAGGTAAAACTGAGCTGTACTGCAGCAGTTTGGCTAACACCTTTCCTCCTCCTAAACACCTTTATGGCCGCTGTAAATCAAAGGTCAAATGGAACATGATACCAAAGAATGACTTTTCTGTTTTCTGCTTTAGGCCTCACTCAAACACATCCTGGTGTGTTAGGGAAAATAAATAAAGAATCAAATAATTATTTGCTTCAATATGTGTGTGTGCCTATAGCTGCTGCATTGAACGTGGGTTCATCTGAGGCATTACGGAGGGGAAAGCTGCTCTTTTCTGATGACGCAGCGCAGAGCTGAGTCAACACATTTCTCCGCTTCAGGCAAATTTAAGCGAAAAGTTAACGGAAACTAAATAAATATATATATATATATATATACACACGTTTGACCGTTTGAACTCATTGTCCACGCGTAAAACCTGCCCACTGCGAAATGTGAATGGTAACACGGGATGCTTGGTTTCGCTTGTGTCCAAAGCAAAAGCAAGTCCCAAAGCGAAAATTACACTACATAAAAAAAGCAAACAATTATTTCACGCAACAAAGATTAAAGATACTTGATAATCGATACAAGCGCCGATACTCGATGGGAAATCAACGGACTGAAACAACAATCACATTTTTCCGCAGAGGAACGAATACAGTGTAACACCGAGTGATTCCCGTTCAAAACACAAGTCTACCGGCGTTTGTCGCTGAATTAAAGCGTCGAAACGCTTCAGCTTCAAGGCGAGTTAATTAATTAGGCCCCCCACGCAAGTTAAAATGCGAATAACGACGAAGAAAATGCGATTAAAGAAGAGAAACTACCATCTTACCTAGGCGGTGCTGTATTTCAAAATGGTAGCGCCTGCTTCCGCTTGAGTGTCGGGCATTCTGCGGAGGGGGANAAAAAAAAAAAAAAGACTAATTATGCGATTCCGGCGTAAAATACACGAACATAAAGCTAAAACACGAGTCTGTTTATTATTTTTGATCAAATGCAAGAGGTGGGAGCAAGTCGTTGATTTGCAAGTCACAAATAAGTCTCAAGTCTTGCCGCTCAAGGAGACCAGTCAGGGACAGACAGGTCATACGTCAAGCCCTAAATTAAGCCAGGCAAGTCCTTTAACTTGGCCCCAAATTACATGTCATTTTACTGACAATTCAAGTGGCGTTTCCGCTATTCTGCTGCTCTGAAGGTGGACGAAGGAGCTCTAAACCTGAGCTCCATGTTGAAAAGACAGCTGAGCATGCGATCCTTGAAGCCCCCACCTTACCCCCTCTTGCCCTTTCACTCAGGCTAGAATTGGACTCCCCCCTCACCCCTCACCCCTCTCTAACCTCTCTTACCCAAGTTGCTAACACCACCTTACGGATTTGAAATGAAGCGACTGTGATTAAAATATGGTTTGGACAGAACGCAGGAGGATACTTTGGGCGCGAATGCTGTAATTTAACTGCTACAGCTTTTTAGGAGCCTCTGTAATTAAATTGGACACCATACAGCTACAAACTTGAAGGGTATTTATTCAAGCCACAGATTAATAGGCAACGTGCAGCCAAAATGAATTTCTCAAATATTGCGAGGGCATCAGTTCAGACGATGATGAGACAGTTGTGTCAGAGGTGTCTGGTTATATGAAAAAGAACAATATTAATGGGAAATGAGTGTCTCCAAAGAGTAAGGCTGTTTTATTCCGCTCTTTTAAAAGCCACAGAGTGCATTTTGTTTTATCAAGACAGTATGTATGTATCTTTGGTCATTCGTCCAGCTGTCTGGCAAAATCTTCCTCGGTGCACCGTCTCTTTTTCTCCTCCTTTGACCTCCTGTCGACAAAATCCTCCAACAAAATCCATCTTTTCACAGGTGTGCTGCAGGCGTCTCCATGCGGGCTTTGCTTCGGCCTGTCCCGGCTATCGGCCTGTCTCTCTCCTCCCACAGCGTGACGCCGTCGCACAAACAAATCTGCTTGGGGTTTTGAAAAAGGCCTGCTGATCGAGCGATGATCCCACAGGCCAGCCTGGAGAGGAGGGAAAAGAGAGAAAAAAAAGGATAAAACAGTGTGCAACGAGACAGAAAAACTTGATAAGACCAGGCTTACCACACAAAATTTTGATGAATATACTTATTTTTGCCTTTAGCTTAGCATTTTATGCTGTATTATGTTGTAAGTCTCTTCCAGTTAATTGTCCATCTATTCAACTCACCTTTCCCCAGAGTTTCCGCTCTGTTTTGAGAGGGGGTGTCCACCCCTTCCAAGGTCATCCTCACCCGCGTCCACTACCAGCGATCGGCCAATAATGTCCCATATCTGCAGCACGGCAAGCTCAGGTGTCAGTGTTTCAGGAATTAAGCGCTGACATGAGCGTTTTGCTTCCTAAACCTCAGTGAAGATCAGTATGGCTAACTGGCTTTACCATCAAAGCCACAAATGGTGTATGTGTGTATGTGTGTGCGTGTGTTACCTTTAGCTGACTGTCTTCTAGTCTAAACGAAGCTCTGCCATCTGTTTCAGCAACAATATTTCCCAGATCGCCTACATGCTATAAAACCAACAATACAAGATGTGAGAATTAAAAATGACAACATATTATGTAACACATAAACAGCAATGAACCATAAAATAAATACAGAAGGATTAAACACACAAATGGGGAAAAAGTACTTCAGATTTTGCCCCTGAAGCACAGTTGCTCAAAATCACTCTTGTGGACCAATGTATGGACTATTTTTGGCAGAGGGGTTTTTAAAGGGATATTACATCTTAAATTTTCAACTGCATTAAATGTTATTATATCTCAGGGGTAATTTTATAAAATGCTATGAGCTAAGATCCCCCTATTTTCTTTGTTTTGCTCCTTGACTCTTACATCAAAATGTTCAGGTTTCACTGATGAAGAAAACAGACTGTACCATTAAAAATATAAACAATGAAAAGAACTGTATGATATTTTCTATTTCAGACCTCTAAGATGAAGATTTGACTTACCCGTTCAGAGTCACCTGGACCGCCGTGTTGTCTTCCAAATGGGTTATAGTGCTCTCCACAACTGCAGAAAATATATGTAAAGGTCATAATATAGGAGCAGCACCATTTGACCCCATGGCATTCATTTGTATTTTATTTTCAAAGCAAACAAAATGGGTTAAACAGAAATTATGACTTTCTAACCATTTACTTTTTACATTAAAATAGCATCTAGCGGTTGTCGGTGTATCGATCCTAGAAATCTCCTGCAATCCCATCCGCCTATCAGGCAAACCCCCTGACCCAGTAGGATCCACTCTAAGATGATGTCATCAAAATCTTAACTGCTTTATAACAAACTGGTCCTTGTTAAGTGATCCTACCTGAGGCAGTCCTGTGTGAGGTCCCCCAAGGTGTGGACATGGAGGCCGTGGAGTCCAGGCTCCAACCCATCAATGGTTCCGTCGATCAAGCAGCGCTCCTCAGACAGCTGGAGGAACCGCACCACCCCTCGGACCGCTCCCGCGCCAGCCAGCATTGCTACCGCTGCACCCAGGTCTGTCATAACATGTACAAATTTGTGTGTTTGCAATTTAAAGAGACAGTTGATCGCATCCATGCATCCTCACACGCACATGAAGATGATTTCTCACCTAGCTCCGATCCCCCGATGCCCTTCAGCACAGCCCTGCGTCCGGTGCTTTCTATCAAAGCCTGCACCTCTGAGCTGGTCAGAGCAGACTCCACCAGCACCTCCTCCTTGCCGACATTGATGCTGACCAACTTCACTCCTGCATGGCCAGAGAAAACATCATCAATACAGTGATTTAGAAGCTTCATTCAATCTGCAACATGGTCAGCTTCTTTACATGTGTGCTACTATTCGGCTCCTTCATACTTTTAAAAATATTTAATAATTTTATAATAAAAAAAGATGAAGAGGAGAGATGTTCAAAGTAGGTTTCAGCTGATTCACTGTTTTCCATGATTTCACTGATGTCACAGTGAATTTTCTACTTAAATTATAGTGCAGTTAACAGCAAAAAAGGCTTAATGTAAAACTTCATCAACATAAATAACACAACATAAAAAGGTCAAGGGTCAGACGTTTACGTTTCCGATTAATTAAGCACAGGTAGCCTATTCGAAAAAAGAACAATGACAGATCAAGCTAACTTACAATATATGCTGTTATGTTCAATTACTATACAGCTTTTTATTAACTGTTAAGATTCAGTAATAATACATGCATAAAACGCTGTTTTACCTGGTTGACCCTCAAGTGCAGCTCTGACTTTATTTGCACAGCTCTCACATGTCATCTGTACTGCGAACTCCAGCTGTGGAGGAGAAATAAATACGCTGTTTATTGATAAAACACGCGAGGATAACCTTTTATTGACCATGATCACATCTAAAATTGGATTATAGAAATGTGAAAAGTTATCTAACAAACTGCGCAACACAGAATTATCGGAGTTATTCCATTTTAGCGTTAGCTTGAGCAGAGTATCACAAAACAGCAGCAGTACAGCAGTTGTTTTGATATTATTAGCATAAAGTAAGTTCCGACGCAGCAAAACAGGAGGTAAAAACATCGAAATATATCAATCCGAACCTTAGATGGCCTCTCCGTGTTCATTTTTAAAGCGCACGTCGCTGACTGGGTTATAAAACTGAATTTAATAGATAACAGCCCACTTTTCTAGAAGCGGAATCTAGCCGGTTGTTGCTGATAAGGAGCTCCGCCATGTTTGTGAGGTCAACAATGACGTTGTTTTGTCGTGCCTGCCGCCTAGTGGCGCCTTCCTGATACTGCAGTCACAAACTGAGGATGAAGCAAAAACTTTTGCTCTTAAAAAATGTAATATGAATATGTAATATGATGAAGTGTTTTTTTTTAACAATAATGGCACGTAGAAAGTAGCATAAGAGAATTAACAATCGTAGTAATAGCATGATTAAAGTGAAAGCAGACATATTTCATTCAAATGATTATATCTGTAATATCAGTAGCAGATTACCAACAGTTTTGGTTTATAGTAAGCCACCATCAGGAAATGTCAACAATTAGTCAGTGTCAGTAACATATTTAATAATTACACTCTTTATAAACCCTTTAATCTGTCAAAACACTAGAATTTGTCAATTCTTTTGTAAATGTACAAACAAAAAAGTCTTTTAATAAACTTTAAAAACAAAATTATATTTTAATACATCTTTACAAACAATAAGATATTTTAATACATCTTAATAAACAATAATGATATACTGTTGGTATAAGTTATTATAATATCCATGTAATAACAATAGTAGAATATTTTGTTGGTGCCAGTGAAAACCAGTTATCTCCAAGATGTCACTTTTCAGAAAAAAAAATAAATAACTTAACTGTGGTGAAAACCCATTTTAAAATGGATTTTGGACATTTTCAGCATACAGTACTATGTATGATCTGTAGTAAATGGAATCTTCTTCTTTTGCTTTCGGCTTTTCCCTTCAGGGGTCACCACAGCGAATCATCTGCCTCCATCTAACCCTATCCTCTGCCTCCTCTTCTCTCACACCAACTAACTTCATGTCCTCTTTCACTACATCCATAAATCTCCTCTTTGGTCTTCCTCTAGGCCTCCTGCCTGGCAGTTCCAACCTCAGCATCCTTCTACCGATATGTTCACTATCCCTCCTCTGTACATGTCCAAAACAGCTGCACAGCCCTTTAAGTATGACATATTGTGCAGGATAGGTGCTTAACGCAGAAACACCACAGGTATTAGTGCTTAAAGGAATAGTATATCTATAACCTTTTAACAGGGTGAGACGGGGNGGGGGGGGGGGGGTGTTGATAAATCTGAACACAGCATATAATGATCCGTCCTACAGTATGCAATGGTCTGCCCTTCCATTCCATTTCATAATGTATGTAGATTATTGTTGCAAAGTCAATCTGCAGATTAAAGTGCTATGCTCAGGATGGGAGACCAGCACTAAGCTGATCACTATGTTTTACTCAGATTTTCAACAGGTCAGAGGAGACCTGTGTGTGTGTGTGTCCCTGCGTTTGTGGTATGTGTGCATGTTTGTTCTTCATACCTCTTGGCATATTTATTCTTACAGAATAGAAACAGCGATGGAGATAAGCCACAGGACATGGCAGATGACTGTGATGTGGCATTAAATCTGGGCCACCCTGCAAAAAATGGAGAGTCTAAAATAAAAGCTTCTGTCTCAAACCTCTCCAGCTAAATTTGGGATGAACCATAGCGAGTGACACATTTTCACCAGTGTGTGTCTGTACGTGTGCACTCCATCGTGTGCGTTAGGGTGTGTGGTCCTTCCACCTGATCCAGTCATCGTTACATCAAACTCACACCAATGGGCTGATGTTTTACACAGAGAGCAGAGTGGTAACACAGCGCCTTCTGTCCTTGTTGCCTTATCGGCATTGACCTTTGACCCCACATCCAGTAATACAACCACATGCTTTGTGAGTGTCCAAGGCAGAGCCTATGTGTGCACCCAAAACACACAAGCACTGGCTTTTATGCATGTGCAGTTGTTCTTTTCTCTCTTTCACTCCTTTTTTTCTCTTAATCCCACACACACACNCACACACACACGACCCACCCACACAGTAGCAGCTAATTTATTCAGTACATGGGAAACTATCTAAAACCTTTGCCCTTATGTTGATCCACAGCGCTGAGCTTTCTGTTCAAAGGAGCGCTCGGTGAGAGAGAATGAGATGGAGAGAGAGAGAGACAGAGAGAGAGAGACAGAGAGAGAGAGAGAGAGAGAGAGAGAGCGCAATGCAATGACACCTGAGCCCAAGGGAATGGGATTTCGTTCACACACACACATCCACATGCACAGACACACATGAGAGTCCACAGAACCAGAGAGCCGTGTGAAACCTAATCACTACACGAACACCGTCCACAGCTTTCTGCAGCAGAAACATGTGGGGTGGGGGAATAGAGTGATGGAGGTAATAANCACCGTCCACAGCTTTCTGCAGCAGAAACATGTGGGGTGGGGGAATAGAGTGATGGAGGTAATAATAAGAGGGAAAGAGAGGGGAGGAAGGTTAAGGTGGATGAAAGCGGTTAACAGGGAAACAAAGAGCAGGAGAAGAGGACAGAGAGGAACAGAGGATGAAAAAAGACAGATAGTTTGTGCATGGGTCTGTCAGGGTGTGTGTGTGTGTGTGTGTGTGTGTGTGTGAGTGTATGTGTGGGTAAAGCAGCACTGACAGGCTGTGTTGACAGCCCTGGTTGGAACAGTAGAGGTTTTATCTGTGCTAAATGAGGCTCCAGCCCCCCTCTTCCTACCCTGTTAGCAGCAATCTGGAATCTGTTATATTCCCTCATATAAAAAAAAAAAAAAAAANAAAAAAAAATATATATATATATATATATATATATATATATATATATAAACAAAGTCATCAGCACGGAAACCCACTTCAGAATCAGAATTAGCATGTATATGGGGAGTTTTCCTTGCAGGTTCCACATTAAATGTAAAAATATGGCGACTTATTAAGTCTTAATCAATGTGCAGGTCAATATTTGATGTGTTTAAAGGACAGAATCAAAAGTGAAAAAGGTCTTTTGAATGAGCAAATAAAATAACTGGGTAGATTTCTGGGTAAAACCACACGTTTGCAGCAACAATACACTGAAAGCTTCTTTGGTGAATCGATTTGCGCTCAAAATTGCTCAACTTTTTCTCCATAACTTTTTCGTTTTGCAGCTTCCATTAAAAAAAATAAAGAAAAACAATAAGAAAGTAAGACCACAATTGCATTTGGGTGATAAACTTTATATTTCTACCTCGAACTAAGAAAATAACAATAAACTGACTTCATAAGACATCAGCAGTATCATTTCTAAGGCTTTGGGACTCCACAGATCCACAGCGAGAGCCGTTATCTTCAAATAGAGACAAGTTGGCTCAGTGGTGAACCTTCCCAGGAGGCCGACCTTCCAAAATTCTTCCCAGAGCAGCGAAGACTCAACCAGGAGGTCACAAAGAGCCAAGGACGACCTCACAGGACCTGCAGGCCTCTCCCCTCAATGGAAGTCAGTGCTCATTTATCAGCTTTCTCATATTTTCTGTTTTTATGTGTCTCAGCTCTGCTGCAGTCTTCTTTTTGCTCTGTATCTTTTTCTGTTTGGTTCCTTCTGTTTGTTACCTTTCATCAGAAGCTGACGCCCTGAATGGTTGCTAGTTGTTTCGTGACTGCTGTTGTGGTTTTTCTTGATGGTTTTTGTCTATTGTTCCAGCTATCATTCAAAAAAGGTGTATTGTACTTATCGAGTTAAGTTCCTGTGTGTCTGCTTCCAGGTAGTGTCGTTCACCTGGCTCTGAGTTATTTTTGTGGCATGTTGACATCTTATGAGCCAGCATGCAGCCTCAGATCCTCAGGCTCCAACCTCCTATTACCAAATCTAACCTGAAAAGCAAAGGTGACCGTTTTAACAGCCCAAGATATACCCCCTACCCAGACTGTCCCCGGGGTTAAAGTGGGCTAGCCTGTTTTATACCACGAGTATATTCTGGGCTAGTCCTACGACGGTGTATTAGGGCCATATGAAGAAAAAAAAAGCAAGGGGCATTATTCTGTGTTTTTAAACAAAATGCACAAATTTGCGCATTTAAAAGCACACAAATTTGCCACTTTAAACACTCAAAAAAAAAAAAAAATCCGTATGCTGTCCATATGTGGTATGTTTTAAAAGTCCTTATACGTATGATAATTAGATTATTTTCCGCTAAAAGCATAATTTGCTTTATTGCTAAATCCAATGAAAAAGTATAATTTAATACCATCATGTACTGAAGACAACGTAATTTGCCAGTTTTAAAATTCAGTATGCTTATTAATGCATGATATTGTGCTAAACGCACAAGTATTTCCTTCCTTTCCTTTCCTAAATCCGATAGAAAAGCATCATTTAATAAGGTGATGTGCAGGCATAGTCACAAGGTGAGACTGTTAATGCAGATTCCCTGTTTCTCCTTATTTTTATGAGTTTTAAAAACTCCAAATTTAACAAGGCATAATTTCATAAGGTCATTACTGCAGACAGTCACAATGGTAAGGCAGTAATCCCCCTTATCATTTTTTTGAGTTTAAAAAGTGGCAAATTTGCTAGTTTAAAAACACGCAAATTTGTGAGTTTTTAAANTTTTTTTTTTTTTTTTTTTTCATATGGCCCTAATATGCTGTCGTAACTAGTCCAGTTTATACCCCGGGTGTTATTTAGGCTAGGCTATTTCATACCCTTCAAGGCCAGATTATACCTCCACACTCAGACATACAATAATCAAGGATAAATAAGTTTTTGGTTTTATTTCACAAACTTTTACACACTAACCCTAACCCTAACCCTGATGACACAACCTTATAATTTATCAAAAAAACCCAGGGTATATTTTGGCCTAGACCAGACTATACCCTGACTATACCTGGGTATAGTTTTGGGGTCTGAGAGGGTTTGAGGATCTGAGGCCAAATCAAGTATCTGCTTTTAAATCACAGCTTAAGACCCATTTTTATAGACTTGCTTTTATGTGATGTCATTTTTTAATGTTTGCTGTATTGTTTTTAATGCATTATTTTTTATTTTGTGTTTGATCTGTCTGTTTTATTGATTCTTTTTCAAAGCACTTTGTAAACTCTGTTTTTAAAGATGCTATATAAATAAAGATATTATTATTTCCTGTATGTTTGCCTTTGTATACTTACCTGGTCATTCAGAGTATGTTCTATACATTATTTTCAAGTCAGAAAATACAAGTCTTTTATAACTATAATAAAACCGGAGACTCTGAGTCCTGCATTTGGTCCTATTCTGCCATAAACTATGATAACATGAACTGACACTAGCCAAGGAGGGACCTTTGCCCTTTTCATGGGAGGACTTCAGGGTTCCAATGGAGACTTTTACTATGGAGGAGCCAGATTTTCTTTATTCTTTGTGACATTTTAGATAAAGGACCAAAATTTTGCTCATGAGGCAGCTTATTTCTGTGCTGCATTGAAAATGCATGAAAATCCCTTCTTATAGATAAATGAAAACAAGATATAGAATGTTGGCGAGCACTTCTCCTATCTATGGCTGGACGCATAAACCTAATTAAGATGATTATTGTGCCCCGGTTTCTCTATTTTTTCCAGAATATACCGATTTTCATCCTTAAGAAGGTCTTTGTCCAGTTTGAAAAGGTTCTTTCCAATTTCATATGGGATGGAAAACAACCACGCATCTGCAAAACTTACAAAGGTCTAAAGCTTCAGGAGGTATGGCAATGCCAAGTCTAATAAACTACTATTGGGCCAGCAATATTCAGAAAGTTATCGGCTGGGTCCAGGACAGTTTTAAAGATGATGCACCAGTGTGGGTGAGGATGGAATCTCAGGCGTCGCCCGTTCACTCATTAGCCACCTCACCTCTTGTGTCCATGGGGGACACACATATAGGCAGTCCTGTTATCTCTCACACCTTAAAGATATGGGCACAGTTCTGTAAACATTTTAACTTGCAGGACACTTCTCTGATGGCACCCATTTTTCTCAGTTATCAGAGAAATTCACTCTCAACAATTCAGATTTTTTCAGATGTCTCCAAATTAGGCAGAAGAGCTATAATTCATTCCCAAGCATACAACAGTTCACCCCTGTGGATACCTGCTAACCCAATCCCCAAAGGTGCCATCTCCCAGATATACAATGTGAGAAGTGACATACATTCACAAAACACTCAACATAAAAACTCTATGGGAACAGGATCTGGGTCTGCCGCTTTCTGATGAGATGTGGGATGCAATACTAGAGCAGGTGCATGGCTCCTCCCCATGTAGTAAGCATGGTGTTATTCAGTTTAAGGTGGTCCACCACCTTCATATTACTAAAGGTAAACTAGCCAGAATTTATCCAAATATCGATTACAGACTTGCAGTCATCTGTACCTACTCTGGGAAGCTGTATTTAGATCTTTGAATGAAGTATATGGAATGCTGATCGAACCGCAGCCCATCATTGCCCTGTTTGGAGTTAAACCTGATGGTGCTGTTTGGTTGAAGGACATGTACACTGTGATAGCGCTCATAACACTCCTGGTTTGTCACATTATTTTGCTGAAATGGAAAGGAACTAGACTGTCCAGTCCAGATGGCTCAGAGAAGTCATGCTTCACTTAAAGCTGGAAAAGATGAAGTACTCTTTACGTGGCAACAAGAACAAATTCAACAAAGTGTGGGTACCGTTTTTGATATTTTGATAATCTGTCCAATGTAAACTGGCTGGACTGTGGAGACTGAACTGCATCTAATTGTCATGTGTTGCAAGAAATCACTAGAATCTGAATGGCCTTTTTTTTTTTTTGAATAAAATTAATTTTATTTATTTATGTTCCAACTTTGTAAGGTTGAATAACAAGTAGACGTGTGTGTGTGTGTGTGTGTGT
>VXCM01003844.1:56666-107932 GCA_014773175.1 Lucifuga dentata
GGGGGGGGGGGGGGTGTCGTTGTGTTTGTTACTCTGTTCATATTGAAAAAGTTGAATAAATAAAATGAAAATGCACATGCAGAGATTACCCTAGGCCAGAAAAATCAAGCCCCGTGATTGGTCCAACTCCTTTTATTATTAGCCTGTGATTGCCAAAGGCAAATTACAGGCTATGTTTTTTTTTTTTTTTTTNTTTTTTTTTTTTTTTGGTCTTTTTTTCTCTCTCTTTTTTTTTGCCTGTGACTGACTTCAAGCACTCACACACGGTCACATGGTGTGTTCTGCTATGTCTGCAATGTTGTTCTGCTTCGTTTATGTTATTGTCTGTGCCTATTATTGTATTATAGGTGAAGAACAATACTTAACTAGTCCCACAAGCTTCAACTTAGAGACACCAACTTCATTAGTCATAAAAATCGTGACATGTGTGCTATGACTTTTGATGTGATTCCACTCTATCGTTTTAAGGAAATAGAATTTTAAATATTATGTTTTAGCTATTCACACAAGCTTAGAAACTTTGACATTTAACTACTCTCACATACTTCATCTTAAGCTACATTCACATTACACACTGAAATGGCCCAGATCCGATCTTTTTGCCTCCATGTGACTCAGATTTGATTTTTTCAGAGCAGTGTGAATGACCCAGATCTGATTTTTTCATATCAGATCTGGGCCACTTGCGTATGGTCCTAGATCCGATCCATATTCCAGTCTCTGGCGATGAGACCTGTGTCTGACCGTTCAGATCGGATCTCGTGGCTTTTTTAACATCTCACTTAGCGCATGTGCATATCGCATCTCCTCCTCAATTAGTGCCAGCGCCTCATAGCCCAGTAGAAATAAATACGGGGGAGAGCAACAACAGCGACGGGGGTTAGTGAAGAGATGAAGAAGTTTTAAATTTGTTGGATATATACATAGAGAGATCAGAAAGTTTTCAGTAAACTGTTCCTCTGTGAACTTGTGAACATTGTCCCACCATAGAGCTCCACCTTCGTACCCACACACTGACACTGATGCAGCAGCCGGCTGTCAACCAGTAAAATTATGCTTCTCAACTCCCCTTTAAAACTGGTTTGAATGTTATTTTCAGCACACTGAAGACCTAGTGTTATATATGAAACTATGTGCACAAACATATGTGACAAACTGCTGTCTACCTTATTGTCACAATTGTTGTTTTTGTACCATGCGGCTCACATTTTAGTTACATCAGCTCATGCGTGGCAGTTGAGGACCTCAAAGGCGTTCACACTGGCGTTGGACATAGGTCACTTACAACAAACATGAATGTGAACAATCAACACAAAAAGATCGGATCTGATAAAAAAAAAAATCGGAACTGAGCATTAAGGTCTGTAATGTGAACGTCGCTTTAGAGACACTATTTCAACTTCTCTACATTCACTGTTAAGGAAAAATTTTATTTACTGCTTATGATGGTTTACTGCTGATTTCATGATGTTAAAATGATGTTTCTGTTCAGGTCCTTTAAGGTCCTTTAAACTGATCTGGTCAGGAAGCTTCTTGTAATGATTCATGTTGTTTGACCCTTGTCTGTCTTTTTGTACTTTTATACATTTGTATTTTCCACATGCACAACAAACAAGATATATTTGTCAATCTGTCTGTATAAAAGAGGAAGTGAGGAAGCGCACCCGACCACAAGACCACTACGAGCTAAGATGATAGATGATAGAATCAAATAGCTGTATGAGTCAAATCAACCACAGTTGAGCAAAGATCAAAGACAAAAGTTCCGCTCACCAACACAGAGAGAGACTGAGCAACAGAGAAAGACTTCTCACGGTGCGGTCCTCTCTCCTCTGCAGAGTAATTTTACAATAAAGATTTTCCTTCTTCTCATCCTTCTTGGTCTGAAATCCTGTTATTTAACTAATAACTAAAATTTCTACAACAACACACAGGCAGACAGACACACACACACCACACACACACACACAGAAGCTTGATGCTGCCTGCTGATTGGCTAATACATTTCGCCCTATAAGTTTGGAACCATACGACACACATTCAAACTTTTTAGCAGTCGTGTTATGGTCTCATCCACTACTGAATAAATGAAAATTACGCCGATCGGCCTGAAGGTGGCGCTATAATGTTTAATGTTTTGTCCTATAACTTTGGGACCTGGTGTCATACAGTCAAAAATCCTGTTGAACTGTATTCCTTGGGTCTAAATGTTATCATTACAGATACCACCACATTAAAGGAGCATGCCGGTGATTTCAAATCCACTTTTCGGTTTATAACTTTGGAATCAAATGTTGTGCAGTCAAAACTTCTTTTCAACTGGATTCCTTGGGATACGCACATCCCTTCATCCATATAGGCCATGCTCCTTTTAGCCATTTTGAATATGGGCAATTCATGTATAGGAAAGAATGCTAGCAGATTATACAGGTAAATGCTGAACTCAAATCAGATTGCATACACACAATGGCCCAGACAGACAGGAGAGAGAAGAAATGCACAATCAGTGCTGACAGCTGACAAAATATTTGGCAGACGTGCTTGTGGACTTGTCTGCTACTGAGAAAAAAACTAAGATATTCCACCATCATCCATCAGCACCATCCATTGACATCGGGCAGCACAGATTACATTTCCCTTTAGAAAATGTACTGTTTAGTTATAGGTGACATGCTGCTCAGGGCGTGCCGCTATCTGCTTATTTTAGGGCAGAGGCAAAGCCAGTTTGCTTGGATTCAGCCCCGTCATTCTCCACCTGTTTCTCGTCAACCAGTTTCCACATCTACGGCCTATAGGCTCCTGTCCCCTTCAGCTGCTCACCAAGCCTCTATTCAGCCAGCCAGTACTACCAGAGGCAATCACCAGGGTCGCTTGGCTGGCTCTGGCTCCTGCAGCACCTCAGCAGAACTCAATGCCTTTGTATTATGTTAAATTTTGATTAAGATCTGAAACAATTTGGCATGAGATCTATACAAAAACAGAAGAAATCAGGAGGGGTCGAATACTTTTTCACAGCACTGCCATATTTAATTGCTGTATGTTTTGAGAAATTGCATGGAGCTTTCATGGCCCCAAAGGGAATCAAACTGTTGACCTTGCCCCCAACCCCCCATGCTTTATCATAGAACTAGTCCACAACCTTGTGACACTGAATTATTCAGCTTCCCACAGGAGGAGCAGTGGGCCTGTTAGCGGTGGTGAGGGACCCCGCAGAGGTCAGAGTAATGTCACAGCCCAGCCGGAGCACACGCCATGTCTGCTGATTGCACCCTGACAGCTCAAATGGAAGGTGAAGTGAAGCGTGGCCGAAGGGACGAGGGCTTAACAGTGGAGCCCCTTGCCTCTGCGGGGGCCGTTTTTGTAAAGAAAACAAAAAAACATGCATGGTCTGTGACTTAGGCCTTGCTTATTTTCAGTGTGAAACAAAGAAGATGACATTTAACATAACCCAGAAAAAAAGAGGTAAATGTGTTTTAGCTTTTGTGGAATCGTGAACGTTACATGAGGCTTTTACATAACAGTCCAGTGAACCTGTGTATTGTTTCTTTCTTCTTGTTCCAGGCTTTGGCAGCCATTATGCATTGTTTTCTGCTTTTCACTTGTCTAGCAACACCGAGGCGGCGTGTGTTCAAAAGAAATCTCTTAAATGATTGGCATATGTGAGGCAGGTAGATGTAGCTGAAAATGTTGATTGGCATGAAGCCAACTTGCTGAGAACGTGAAGAAAACGTGCAGGAACAACAAGTTCACACGGTGAATTTCCTGCTGGATTTTTACATCACGGCATTTAATTTATTTTCTGTCTTTCGTTGTTTTATTTCATTAGTTTATAGAATTCCTGGACATTCTTTGTCAAAAATGGGTTTGCCTGCATATCTTTCCGGTGACCATGACACTTGCTCTTTTTACATCACATGGACAAAGAATTGCGGTTGCCGAGTACGTCCTCATTCATTTTGTAAGATTCGCACCATTCTTTGGAGGAACCGCATTTTGGTTGTGTTCGAGTTGTTTTTTCGGCATTAGCTTGAGAGTGTCCACGTTTTCTATTCGAAACATGCCAGATGCAGCACTCTGAAGGACCATACTACTGATTGTGCAAGTTTGAACAATCAATTTCCAAAATATACTTTTAGTGGTAAATTTCAGAGTTTTCTTTCCTACCTTCCAGACTGCTATTGGCTTTAGTTCATTCCGTTACACTATTAAAATTAACTTGTAGAGAATTGAAACAAGTTTGAGAAACGTAATCCATCACAGCAAACAACATATCTATTAGTTTTTGTTTTTTTTTTTGTATACATTGAGTACCTTATTTAACCGATCCAAAAGGATCATTACATAATCCCCTAATCTTTCAAATTCATTTGAATTTGAAAGATTAGGGGATTTAAAACAACAACAACAACAACAACAACAACAACAACAAGAGAACTAAAATATAGTTTTAGTTTGGAAATTGGTTGTCAGTAACGTAACATGTATGCAGGTTGAAAAATTGGGCTCAAACATGCACAATCACTGGTATGGTCCTTTAACACTCAGACTTGAGTCTTGCATATTATGCATAGCCAACAATGTGCATGAAAATGTAAAGTCAGACTGAGTAAAAGTTTATAAGAAACTTTACAATTTGCTCTTTGCCTCATTTCATGTTGCCTGATTCCGCTGGATGAAGTCAATAAAAGTAATTATAGGGAAAGACATTGTTGTGAGATCTGGGTAACATATTGCTGCTTTTAGGTTTGTCTTTATTATTGGATTGGTTTAAGATAAATGCCTGCCTTAAGATGAACACGCGATGACTAAACTCATTGCACTGACACTAAAAATAAAAAAAAAAAGAACATATACTGGTGCTTCATCTTGAGAAACATCCAATCGAATNACACTAAAAATAAAAAAAAAAAGAACATATACTGGTGCTTCATCTTGAGAAACATCCAATCGAATCAGTCGTATGGCACTAAAAGGTGGAGAGGAAAGAAAATCTGTCCAAAAAACAGGCATTCAGCAAAAAGCCTGAGAGATGTCACATTATTGCTGACCTGCTAACAGCCAAAAAACAATGAATTATGACTCCAGCAAGGTGTTTAATAAGCCATGGATAAACCCCGAGTCTATCACAGAGAGGATCGATAGGGAGAATAGACAGCATCGCCTAATCAAGCTCTATTGTGCCTCCAACGGCCCCCTGGAATAATGAACCATATGGAGGAGGCAATATGGTGCAGTTTGGGTATCAAACACTACACCTCATTAAATCTTTACACCCCTGAGTCTGGATCATTACTCAAACAATCTGTCTGTCATGATCCAGTGAGCATCCTTGGTGCTGTTAGCAAGACTTCTACAATAGGGACGGATGCAATGCAAATATCATCTCAAAACCAGTCAGGAAGCACAATAATATTACTCATTGGAATATTATAAGAAATCTAGTGATGCATAAAGTTCAATCAGATTGTTTTATACAAGGAGCAGCGACTCACTTTAATCAGTACCAACCATTATGAGAAGATAAGAGATAAAATTACCATAGAGTTGAGTGTCACTGATTTACTTTGAATCCCTCTAAGGATATTCTGGAATATTAGCATGAAATACAAATTTCATCCATGATGTTAATTAACTCATTAATAACCCATAAACCATGCTGACAAGACATTTTTAAAAATAGAATATTAGATTTTTTTTTTTAGCCGATAATAGAACATTTCAAACCACATAACAGGCGATACCTATATATGACATTTAAGTACCCTTAAAGTTAAAACGATAGATTACCTATCCCAAGAACAAAGTGAAATCAAGTCAAGTAGAAGTCAAGTATCAACAAGTTGATTTTAATAGCGTACCAGAATGAACTGAAACCAATGGAGGTCTGGAAGGTAGCAGATTTTTTTTTTTTTAATTCACCTTTCCAGTAGTATGCTTTGGCAAATGATTGTCAGTAACCTTACATGTATGAAAATTGAATGTATTAGGCTCAAACCTTATGAAACATTATAAGTCTTTCAACTGCACCACATGCACTAATTTTTGGATTTAAGTTCTGCTGGTGCTGGAAGGAGATGTATCAGCAACAAAAGGGCTGCCATTTCTCAGTCGTAGGCTGAGGACAGGGGCGGCACTAGGGGTGGGCTTATGGGGCTTAAGCCCTGAATATTTTCCATAAAGCACCAAATCTTTTTTGTAATAGTGTGTTTGGAATTTTCTGTAGCGTTTTTGCAATTACCCAAATTCATCGCCAAGATGGACCCACAGTGTTGTGAACAGATTGGTAGGACTGAATTGGTCGACGGAACGGACATAACACACTATAACTCCACTGTTTAGATCATTATAAAGGTTTTCATTTAAAAAGATTTTTAACTTCATATAACTTGTTAAAAGATGTAACATGATTTGTTACATTTCTTAAGCATTTCTCAAAATTTATATTTAGCTTTGGTAGATATAAAATAGTTTTGGCTATCTACCAAAGCTATTAGCTTCTAGCAGAGATCTGGGCTAAGCCCTGGATTGGTATGAGGTCAAAGTAGATAGTTACAGCAGGAAAAAAATTGCATAATGGCGTATCAAAAGGGCATAGTCTAGGCTACTACAAAGTTGACAATATGAAAATAATCAGCATAAAATGCACAAGTAACAGTCATCCATATGCATCACATCCACAGCTGCAACACCATGTCATTGTTGTAGCTAAAGATAATAAATCAGCTTACCTTTAGATGTTAAGTTAAAACTGCCTTGTTGTTTCGATGCTGTGTACTTTTTTAATGTTAGAGAAACAGAGAGATTCACAAGAGTTCATAGTTCAATCAGTTTATTTATATCTCCGCAGCCAACCATGACTCATTCTAAATGTAAGGTTTAAATATTGATATGTGAGAACATGAATTAAACTGGAGCAGGAATTAGATCACTTCTATTTATTTATCCATATTAATTTTAAAACAAAGTCAAATCACTGATTTTTTTTATTCATTCTTTTAAAATTCCACACAGTTCATACATTTCACATAATTAAACTCAAATGCCACCTCTGTCAATCTCCTGAGGATAATCAATCATAGAAAATACAGTAGCTAGCTACACATTAAAAAAAAAAAAANTAAAAAAAAAAAAAGTGAAGTAGCCATATTAATTTACAGCACCCAAACTGCACGATGTCCAAGAGGAAAAAGAAAGAAACTGCTTTAGCAAGCAGCTATGGCGTTAGATCAGTGCCATCAGGATTTGTATGTGTATGTTTATGGTTGTGCACAAATAAATAAGTTTTACCCAAAATTATGTTTTTGTAAACTCTTGTATAGGTTAAAACAGCTTTAAACAATTACAAGTATGAAGTGAAATTTTACAAAGTGAAATTTTACGGGTGTGAAGTTTTACGGATTCCTCATTACGGGTACGAATCAAAAACCACTGCTAACAACAGGTCACGGGGTCAGGCATATTGCATGGAGCAGAAGATACATCGATTCCACAAACTGCACATGCGTTCAAAGTTGACTTCTTGTTAGCAAAGGAAACAGAACGGAATCAGATAACTTTCATATTATAACTATTAAACTGTGACCAAGTCCAGTTTTGCGAGTTTTTCATGCGATTTAGTAATTGTCTAGATTTCAAATACGTGGTTTACTGATTAAAATAATGCTTAAATTAAAGAAATTGTTTCAGCGTTTTTGGAGATGGGAGGCTCCGCTAGTGGCTAGCTGCTGTAGCTAACAGGCTCCCATTCAGCAGCTCTGAGTGCTCTGAGCTGCTGGGTTTGGCAAAGGAGTGAGGAGCTGCACCTCTCAC
This sequence comes from Lucifuga dentata, assembly GCA_014773175.1. Taxonomy (NCBI): domain Eukaryota; kingdom Metazoa; phylum Chordata; class Actinopteri; order Ophidiiformes; family Bythitidae; genus Lucifuga; species Lucifuga dentata. The sequence continues at coordinate 64,476 of VXCM01003844.1, forward strand.
CTGCAGCTTGTAAATGACAGAATCATACACAAATACAAATAAATGGGACAATATCAGTTATGATAGATCAATGTAAAATCTGTCATGATCAGTATATTAATTCTGTTGTTTCACAGCACCTTTAGGCACCACTGCTATCGCTTATAAATGTGGAAATCAGAAGAATTGATTTGCACATTTGAAGATATCAGCATTAACGAGGTCACGCTAATTCAGTTTATTAATCATAGCTGCATGGAGAGGATCTGTTTTGAAGTAAGTGTAGCTTAAACGGGCTCTGTCAGAGTGGATCTATGCTAGAATTCAGAGTTTGATTCCGTGGAACGACTTGTATTGGAAGAATCACTGAGAAATCTGCTTCATTGCTCTGCTTCTCCATCTGTGTCGCCACACACCCCTCCAAAATGTGCAGCATGGTACAGAGTTTCCATACAGGTGCATTTGTTGTATTTATTTTCTATGTTTTTATTTTTTTATTTTTTTATTGTGCTGTATTTCTCTTCTATTGATGATGAGTCATCAGTGAAGTCACAGAATAGTTGATACCCAGGATTTACGGCAGCTTTTAAGGTAGCAAATAAAGCCAAATTCAGTGAAAAGTAAAACTGACTTCAGATTTCAGAGGGTCAAAGTCTATGTGTACAAAACTTTTAAAAATAAAAATCCAGGTAATTTAGTGCTCACATACTGGAATTGATGCAAAATGTGTCCTTTCTTCAACTTTCTGCTGTGTATGACTCAGTGTCTCATTAAATATCCATTAAAAGTTAATTTAGTCCATTAGTGATGTTGCAACTATTTTGCTGTTGTTATCTGTTAAATAGAAAAGATAGGAAACGGCTCTGTTTTATGATAAACCAAGTGTACCTTGTTTTATCACGGTTGAATTAATCAGCTCAGAGGAAGAGATGTGGTTTGTGGTGTTCAGATCCTTTATGAGTGTGTTGTGCATCATCTCCATCCTTTTGTTTTAGCTGCTTTCAGACATGCACCCCATACTGTTAATTCTCTGGCAATTTAACACTTCAGCCTCATGTTTGAAAAGGTTCCTGAGTCACTTTTCCGTAAACGACAGGAACTAGTAACATTTCCATTACATTGCCAGCAAGACAGGAAATTTAAAGGACCATACCAGCCATTTTACATGGTTAAGCCTAATATATACGTAACATTACTGACAATCATTTCCCACAGGATAAAACTGTATTTCAGCTTTCCTGATATTTTGCAAACTCTAACCTTTCAATAATCAAATATTCAAGTGATACACCCACCTTAAAAATCAATGTTTGTCCTTGCTAATAGTTACGCAAAAGTATAAAGTCACAGTCATTTAATTTTTTCAACAAACGCAGGTCTTCTTTTGGGACTGTATTCCCCGGTGGAGACACATTCACTCCACACTTTTTATTGCGTTTAAACACTATAATGTAACTTCTAAAAATTTTGAATACCCATCTTGTTCATGATNTTTTATTGCGTTTAAACACTATAATGTAACTTCTAAAAATTTTGAATACCCATCTTGTTCATGATGATGGATTATCTATCCCAAGAACCTTTCAAGTATCAACAAGTTGATTTTAATAACGTACTAGAATGAACTGAAACCAATGGCGGTTTGGGAAAAAAAGAAAAAAAATAACTCACAGTTCCAGTTCCCAGCTTTGGGAAATGGTTATCAGTAACCTTACCTGTATGAAAATTGAATAATAGGCTCAAATATGCAAAATGGATGATATGGTCCTTTAACTCCTTAGACTATTATAGTGGTGTTAAAAAAAAAAAACAAAAAAACTTTTTTTTTTTTTGCCTTTTTGGCGTGTTACGTTTGGTTACACTCAAATGTGTGTGTGTGCGCGCGCGTGTGGCCCATAAAAGGATCCGTGCCAGGGAGCAGTACGCCTACGTTCCCGCGTCATGTCATGTGCACAGACGTGCGCACATTGGCTCGACCAAGAGAGAGAGAGAGAGAGNGAGCCGCTGTCTCAGTTATATTGCGTGAGGAGTCGCGTTGATCCTCCGGTGACAGACAGCAGATCTCCGTCTCCATTGTCTGCAAACTAAAAGGAACATCAGCCAGAAGAGGAGGATGAACTGATGCTTTCATAAACAGAGGACGAGAAGAGGAGACGAAGCGGGGAGGGAGCAAACCGGCCGGCCGGGAAGGTTGACTCCGACCACGGGGCGAGAAACCTCCGCACCGACCCTCACGTCACACCACCACCACCGCCTCGGCTCGGAGATGACAAAGGTGGGTGTTTTCATGATAACGGCATCCCGAGACCTTACATGGCGCCTTTAAGCCCCGTAGTGGAGTAGTAGTAGACAGATCCGCGCGGCGTTACAGAAACCGGGGCCGGTGTGGGCTACTGGGGGCATTCAAAGATCCCATTTTATTGAACCCTTGATAACTATTGTGCCGTGTCGGTCAGCGCTTCTCTTTCATTCTCTCCCTCTTTCTTGTCGTTAACGGTTTGCGGTACAATTACGCACAACCAGTCTTGATTACCGCCGCGTGTGCCATTTGGAGACGCGCGGCGGAATGATTCCAACCCACCGAATCTTTAATCTGATCTGGCCCATATTCGATGCGTGAAGGAGGCGTTGTTTTAGTTTGTGTCCTGTGTGTTAAGCGTGTGTGTGTGTGTGTGGGTGTGTGTGTGTGTGTGTGTGCGCGCGCGCGCGCGCGCGCGTGTGTGAGTAGGAGGAGGAGGAGGAGTAGGGATTGGAGGAAGAACCGGAGGATATCGTGATCGTGATTGTCTCCTTGAGCGCCCCACGCTCGGGATGATTGATTTCAGCCATTCAATCAAGATCGGGAGGCGTGTTGGTGATGAATTAATTAACTAAAGATCATCACAGCGAGATCATCAGGCGGGATTTTCTGGAATCCAGAAACCAGGCGGGAATCTCTGGATCAATCAGGTATCTAATTATAACCATAATGTGCGTGTGTGTATGTGTGATTATATTTTCCATAACCCAGATTTAATTGCCGTCCATTATCTGATTGGTTTCCTGTTGCAGATATGTTATATCCTGGCAGCAACTTAGCTGAAGTTTCTCCATCTGCACTATTATTCTATTATCCATTAAATCATCTTCCAGCCTGTTACCTCAGTGTGTGTTTGCATCCAGATTCTTGAAATTAGCATCTAATCAGCATAATCTGGACTGAGGATTTGAGAAGTGGATCTATTCCTGCTTTTGTCTACCCGTGTCCCATACGTATGTCTGTCTGTCCCCGCTCTTTGTCTCCGGGTCTTTAGGAAGTAGGTTAGGAGTAGGGAGGCGATGTAATAAAGCCTTTGCAGCAGGTCATTTACAAGTGCAAACTTGAAAAGGTTCCTTTTTTTCCCCCTGCGTGTCGTTAAGAAAGGCTCCGACCCAAGTGATGAATGCTGTTCTCTGTTTGGAGAATAGCAATTCAGGGAATAACAATGGAGACACGGGAGGAGGAGGAGAGAGTTATACCAGCGACACACACACACACTCTTGTAAATAGATGCTGCACAGGCACCGATACTGTATATACACACACAAAGCCTCTTGGAAAAAGTCAATATGATGAAGTGTTTGGTGCTGAGGAAGATTCATCGCGTTGCCGATTTCAACTCATCACAAGAATGTTTTCAGGCGAAGGGGTGCCCTTTAAAGGCCCGTGCTGCGGAATGGAGTTTATTTATACAGCTTTAGAGTGTGATATATACAGTATTTGTGGCTGGGTTTCTGTACAGCGTCCCTGAAGATAGCAAAGCCATATAGTCTTCAGGCCCTGAGCCAAGAAGCAACAGCAGTGTTTACTGCTTCCTGGAAGCAACAAAAAAAATAAGTTTCAGAAAAGTTGGTCTGTCAGTTAAATTCTTCCTTCCTTCTGAGAAACACTTGATTTTTTTTTTTTTTTTTTTTTTTTTTGGAGAAGTTTCCTTGCAGTCGAATGCTTGTAGGTTCATGTCTTCAGTGTGAAAACTGCATAAATGCCCATGAGCAAGAACAAATGCACTAAAGATTCCTGTTTTAGCATTGTCGACCATTCTAGAGAAATAGACTCTACAGCTCTGACAAAGATTCTCGGTCCCTGACGGCTTCGTTGTTAACCTCCCAGAACCAAATTTGCCCCATTTGGCAGTTCACGACTCCATTTTTGCCCACTATCCAAATTTCAATTTTCAGGATGCAAGGAGTTGGATAAGGGATAGATCTTATTTGTTGAATATGTAGACACTAAAGATGAGTTGATTAACAGGTTTTAGGGGTTTATTTTTTATAGCTTTACAATGGTTTAATGTGCAAAAATGTTGTAGCACCGCCGTGCATACTGAGTGAAAACAGGCTGTTATCGTGCCTTTACCTCTCCAGAAAAGCCTGCTAAGCTGCGCCAGCCCTCTTTGAAAAAGCCCATTCAGACTCATGATATTTACCAAGATTGTTTAACCAACCAAGCCAGCTAAGCTGAAGATCTCACTCACAATGACTACCTGACGAGAGACAAAAAAAGAAAACATCCTGTTTGGGCGTTAGGCTGAAGGGTAATAAAGACGCAAAGGGTTGCGGTTTGCAAAGAAAACATGATAATGGCTGTACAACAAATGTACAGACAAAAACAATCAAAGCCATTAAGAAATCCCCTGAGAGAAATGTGAGGAAAGCATGCAGCAGCACACAGATTAGGGAGTCAAATTTGTCATTTTGTTTCCGTGGAGACGAGAGGACGTGATATTTGGTATGGAGGGGATCAGACGAGCTGAGCATCAACAGGTCTTGATGTGTATTAGTGAAAGCTGTGACTGATGGACTTCAAGATGGACCATGAGTCTGAGTAATTAGAGTGCTTGTGATTAAAAATTTACTTGCGGGAATCTCAGCCTGCCGCAGAGAACTGAGTGTGTGTATGTGTGTGTGTGTGTGTGTGTGTGTGTGTGTGCATTTTTGCAATTTGTGGATGTGAGGCCAGGCAAGATTAATGCTCCTTGTTAACAAACGTCTTGATTTGACCTTAGCTGGCCTGCAACACACACACATGCACGCACACAAGCATACACACACACATTTCTCTATACACCTTGTATGTACAAACACACAAACACTGAACACTTGCCAACTTTCAGCCACTTTGATGCATAAGTGCATAGGTGCATTTTCTTTTTATTGTATTGTAGCATGGGCCCAAATTGATTCTCACACTCACACACACACACACACACAAATACACAAAATAATTTTGCTTGCAAGATGCGTTCCTGAATGCGGGCAGCAGAATGAGGTAGTGAAGGTTTAAAAATATTTTAAAGAATGAAATCTAAATTCTAAAGCATTCTTTGTTCTTTGTGGATACATTAAAGGGCTTTTATTGTGGTGGAACTCTGTCAAGGGCCATTCAGACACTGGCTGTGGGTGCCAGATGATGACAGATGGACATGGATTTTGGAAAAGTTTGGGCTCCAGGGAGCTGTCCTCAGTGCAAATGATGCCCAGCTGTCAGATTCCAGCCGAACCTGGATTAAATGGTTTAGAAGATTATGAACGCAAAGTTGTGTATGTGGATGGATCTGATGCACACAACAAAAGGCATCATTTATTATTCATACTGAGAGCATCTGAGTTTGGTTGTTGCTATAGTTGTTGTTCACACCTCTTTTTTTTTCACTAGTGTGTCACCATTGCGTGTATGATCCTGGATCCTGGATATTAGACAAAAAAAACAAATGTCAGACTTGATTTTCTAGATCACATTGAGTAAACTTTACCCTTAGATGTAGATTTTATTTATTTTAACTCTGGTTCCAGGTTGTCAGGCAGGTCGACTCAAACGTGTTACGCCTTGATGTAAACCTGTTACAGAAGTGAAGGACCAATCAAAATGAAGCTTTCTTAGTAGATGAATCTTTATTGGCGTTAACCTCAAGTTTTGCATCTTCAGCAATGATCAATGCAAAATTTCTACTATATTACACTATAAATATGAGGGAAAAATACCATAAAGCATTAACTTAACCAAAACTACCTTAAAAAAACTGCCTACCTTGTTTCAATGAGCATGTCAGTACATTCAAATTTCATAAAATTAATGCCTAATCCTCCATTTATTGGGTTATTTCCCTCATTTTCCAAACCAAGTCTCATCTGGACTTCATGGAAACAACAAAACAGGCGTGTTGATAGTTCCCGGGTGTATCGATCACATTTACGATCAGAAAAAACTGGGCCTTGAGGTGTGCGTCCTGGTAGCGGTGCCATTCCCATGAACCCTGCAGAAATACCCATCCCTCTGGGAACAGAAAGGCAAGGCTCTTACCGCACAGAAAACCACATCAAACAGAACACAGCCATCCAAGAGGACAAATGACTCTGGTTAGTAAGAACACACTTTTTCCTGCTCGTAACAATGAGCCATTCAATGCTTCATTTACAGAAACCAGTCACATAAAATAATCCAGGAACCAAGCAAATCCAAACTAGCACCTGATATGGCTGTAGTGGTGTCATTTAAAATTTTGTTTTGGTGAGGGACAATAATTATGTCAAAAATGATGAAAAGCTGGATAAACTCATATATTTGAATTAGACTTGTGTTCCATTTCCTTTCCTTTCCTTTCCTTTCCTTTCCTTTCCTTTCCTTTCCTTTATTTTCCTTCCTCTCTCCCCTTTCCTCTCGACAATCTCCTCCTCTCTCCTCCTCTCTTCTCCAATATGTCTGGTCTAATAAACTGGAGAAACTTAGGGAATCAGCTGAGCTGCTCAGGCAGGTGAGTAAAAGTCTTTGCAAAGCGTTAAAGGCGTTTCCTCCAGAACAGTGCAAACTCTGCCAGCATCAGTTAGAGACGAACTTTCCACTGATTAGACCTGTAGAGGGTTAGGGTTAGGGTGTGTGTGTGTGTGTGTTGTATCACGTCTAATAACATGCAGGTGTATGAATTATGGCTGCCGAAGAAGCATCTGCACGTGCTTGATTTATTAACAGAAATTTAGTGTGTGTGTGTGTGTGTGTGTGTGTGTGTGNGGGGGGGGGGTTTACTCCTGCCTGGAGGTTCTAGTCTGGCCTCTTAATCTGTTTTCAGACCAGAGGGTCTCTGTTATCAGGCCATTACAGAGACCCTGGTTGTATATTAACAGAGCAGAACACAGGTACACACACACACACACACACACACACACACACACACACACACACACACGAGTAAAGACAAGCATAGCACAGAAACAGTAAATACAGGTGTACAAGCACAAAAAATGTGCAAGTGTGTACCTTCAGTTACACACAGAAATGCACAAGTACACACACACACACACACACACACACACAAGAATCATTTCACCTGGCTGACTACAGATGTGTTTGGGTATTTGTTTGATGTGTTGGAGTCCTACCCCCCAGCTGTAAAAGTCTGGCATTTGTCATTTGATTACATATTTTCATCTATTTCCTCCACAGACAGACAGCTGCAGCATATAATGATGAATATTGGCATTAATACTTAAGAATAAAAGAGCAAGGACTTATTTTTCAGCAGTCATAAAGAGGGAAGTCAAGTGTAGAAGAAGTAGAGGGAGCATTTTCTTTGCAAAGGAGACGTTCATTTTTTGTCATTATTGAGTTCTAAAAGTCTTTTTTTTTAAAAGCAAGTGAAAGTGTTAAGAATTTCCAATATAAATCAACAGAATCAATCAAGCATTCTCTAAATTCAAGCGTTACCTTTCTTGATTCTAGTGCAGCACTCTTCGTTGTTCCGTCTTGTTTTAAGATCCTGGTGCTAATTTCTTTAAAATTCCTGAAACGAGTTGGTTTTAATGGGAAAACAAGTTGAAGTAATGCTCAAAATGCACGAGCCAATCAAAATTCCAGACGTGTCAGAAATCCATCCGACTGCTGGGTTGTTTAAGCAATTATTGGGCTGCTGAGAAGCCTGCTGTGCTCTGATTGGTCGAATCCATCAGGCTTCAACTGGCAATACCCGTGGCCAGCGGAATACAGATGCTGGCTAAACATTTGCTCACGAGCCTTGTAGTTGGTGTGTGTCTTGTCAGGTGTGTATTTATCCATTCAAACACTGAAACGCTAAATCGTAAATTGTTTGAGTCATTAATTGCGCACCTGGACAGCCATGTCTGTTCTGCTTGGCCAGGTGCATCAGGTCTGAGCTGGAAACACCCCTGGACCATGAAGCACAGACGTTGGCTGCATGGAACAACAGTTGGCGTTTTGTACTTCCTGGGTGCCAGATGTGTTGATTACAGTCACGTTTAGAAAAAAAACTCAGAATGGTGCCATTCCCACGAACCCTTTGGAAACACCGATCTCTCTGAGGACTGAAAGACATCCAAACACCTGATTGCTCAGTTGTAGATCGTTTGAGCACGTAATCAAGCTCCTGGAAAGCCAACTCTGTTCTGATTGGCCAAAGCCTGAGAAACAAGGATTCTTGCCAAACATCCAATGACCCAATTGTTCAGCTATGGATAGTTTGAGGCCTTAAAGTGTATGTTTAAATGATTTTAAAATTAAGATAGTGAAAGAAGCGTCATTCCGTGGTTAATATGCTGAAAACCCCATCAAATTATGTTCAGCCGTTCCAGAGATATTAATGAATTTATATCCTTAATTTTGTGCATTTCGTAGCCAGCCTTAAAAAACCCGGCAACTTCTGCATTTCGGGTGTGACGTCACTCCATGTACATCCGGTCAAAACAATGGCAGAATACAACAATGGCAGCGCTGCATCAGACTCTGAGTTACAGCATTACCGGCTGCTCGTCTCCGTTTGAGTCGGAGGAGAGAGAAGCAGAAAGTGGACAGACATCAGACCGAACCAGTTTGAACCCGATCTGTCCTCTGACGGTGACATTTCTCCTGAGACTGATGACACCACCGGTATTTACCACCGCCAACAGGCTTGGGAACACACTGGTATGCTAACAATTTATGCTAATTTTAGCTAGCAAAACTACTACATATTAAACTTTTAGGAATATTTTAGTAATGGATATAACAAGGATTTGACAGTATTTAATTGCAAGATTGTGGGCACGGCATTAGGAAGAAGATCCCTGTGCTTACTTTCCTTCCTGATGACTCCATGATTCTGTGTTTGATTGGGTAGCAGTCCTTTGTAAAGTGAGCTGAACACAAAACCGAATAGTTCGTCGGGCCATTCCAGTCTTTCCATGATCGTTTTACAAATGATGTCCACTGATGTTTCAACCTCGTATCCTGAGGAAAGTGATGGAATGAAAAGCCCTACTCGTTGTTGCCACAACCAAAACCAAAAACATACTGAACGGCTTACCCTTGCAGCCAGTCTCCGCCATTATAGTGTTTGTTAGATCTTAACAGACAAACAGATCCAACACTACAAATTCGATCAAACTTTTTAAAAAACATCGCAAACAACAAAACCAACTCAAAGAGGCAGGAACGGGGTGTCCATTAAGTGACGTCACTTCCGGTTGAAGCCAAATATGTTGTGCTCAGCGCGGCTGTCGAAGTGGTGATTTTGGTGTTTGGCTTGTAATTTCAAATTGCCACAGCAGATTCTCAAAATTTTTTGGTAACGTCTATTAAAAACTAATCTGAATAATATATCTTAAACTTGAAATCCATTAAACATACACTTTAATTGGGCCTCAAACTGCACATCAAATGACAGTCGATCAGGATGAAATTCGGCCCGACTGAGAATTAGACAACGACTGCTGAATCAGGTTTAAAATTTCTTTCCGCCTCATAAAACATGCATAAAACTCAGCTCACAGCATCTTTCTCAGTTCAGACACCGTCTCGGTTGTGGGCGAGAGAAATTTTGGTAGTAGACGTGTAGATGACATGAATATGCAATCTTGTTTTTGCCAATCTCTTAAATAATTTCCATGTTCGCAATCGAAGAAAAACGTGGGGCCGGCGTCCTGCAGTCTTTCATCTTTTTTATCCTCTGTCCAATTCTATTTTTTTGGACGAACTTCTGTTCACATATTTATTCACATCTCGACACTTTTCTCACTCTCTGGCTTTCAATTACCTATACGATCATCTGCCTGCCAAATCCTTCCCTTTTTTTTATCCACCTGCTTCTTTCCTCTTTTGCTTTATTTCCCCATTTTTCAGTCAGGGAGCACTAAATTAAAAGATTTACTCTGACCTCCAGATGGCAGCTGGTATACTTTATGAATACAAACAAAGACAATTAGAATTTCATAGTTGTATCGTGGTTAATTTTAATAACTTAGTTTGGCCTCACCTCATTTAAACCACCTCAGTGAATAATATGAAATTTTTATCATAAATTTATTTGGAGTGCAATCTTTCAGAGCATCCCTGCTCTTCCCTCTCTCACCCTAAACACTACTTATTTTCTCTCCTTCCTCTTTTTTTTTTTTTTTTTTAANTTTTTTTTTTTTTTTTTTAAACATCCTTCCCACTCATTCCCTCCAAAATTTAGCCAGAGGCAGCATGCCATCTGCTTTTGACATTTTTAGAATGACTAAAACTTGCAAGAACAGCGCGTTTATTGTTCTGCCATGGTTAATTATTCAGACTCCAACTCTCCGTTCGGAGCAGTCGGGTAACTGGAGGCATCGCTGGCATAAAGCATGGCTGATACTCTGTGAAGAAGACGGCATTAAGAAGCTATCATTCCAAATCTTTTCCCTTCCAGTTCGCATCTGACAGTTGGAACTGACAGCAGAATGAGAAGTTTTGTTGTCAGTCCAACAGTTATCCTCTAACCTCCGTGCAAACATCCAACACACTCCACTGAGGTGCTGCGCTGAAAGATTTTGGTTGAAAAAGCTGGAGGTGCAGCTCAAAAAGTCTAAAACTGTAGGAAGAGTAGAAAAGTACCAAGTAAGAAAATTTTGAAACAGTTGTACAGCTGCAGTGAAAATCCCAGCGGTCTTTGAATGCCCCAAAATTGAATTTCCTGAATCAAACCTGGCGAGAGTACGAAAAGTTGAAAAAGATGAAAGCGATTTTTTTTTTTTTTTTTTTTTTTTTTTTTAAACATTTTGATTAATATTCACCATCATTCCTTTGTTAAAACCTTCTATGTACACGATCTAATCAGGACTTGGCCTCCTTGCTGTCTCAACCTCTCACTAATTACCATTCAAGTTATCCTGGAACACAGACTGTGGTATTATCACTTATTTGCTTTTTATTTTCCCAATTATCACCTCAGACAATGATTAAAAAGGAACCTCTCATCTATCAGCAGGATAAACGGGGCGATGCGCCTGCTTCAGCGCTAATCAACAAACAAGACATCCAATTAATCATTTAACCTGGTCATAATTGGGCATGAATGAAGACGCCACCTTCCAAAGTGGCATCCAATTGCTTGTGGGGATTTTCGCTATCAGAGGATGTTATATTGATCTAACATCCATTGATCTCGCTTATTTGTTGCTTACGTGGGGCTTATCGGCTCATTAGGCTAGGTTGTGTTTATAAAGGCATTAATGTGCAACGCAGGCAGAGCTTAGGATTCAGGGTCAGTGGTGACGACAGCTGTTTGCAGGATTTAATACAAGGATACAAGAAGCTTTACTGTCATCTCACCACACCCACATCATACTTGTACAATGTTACATGTGATGCACATGAAATTACGTTTCCCACAACGGTGAGAATGTGGCTGCTCATACAGGAGAATTACCAAAACATAAAAATATAAAAGCCACATAAGAAATCTACACAAGAAAAAGAGTAGATATAATAAAAAATAAGGCACTGTTTCCCAAAAATTGTAATAATAATAATAATAATAATAATAATAATAATAATAATAGTATGTATAAGTAGTGCAAGGATCAAGCAGTTCAATAAGCATCTGAGAATAAGGCATCCATGGTGCATTATCAAGAGGCTGGCTGTTCATACCAGGGGGAATTTAGGAGCTGAGGGAGGGGGTTAGGGGGTTGGATGTGTGTGTGTGTGGCAGAGAGAGTTTCTCCAGCAATGTCCATCGGTCACTTGGGGCTAGCAAGGTGTTGAGGAGTCTCACAGCCTGTGGGAAAAAGCTGTCCCTCATACATGAGGTCTTGGCTTTCAGGCTGTGGAACCTATTGTTGGAGGGAAGGGGGGTGAAGATCTTATCTGTTTTGCTGCGGTTTAGCTGTTTAGATAAACCTAAAGAGGAATGCAAAAGCTGAACGCTTTCTGTTGCGAATTTAACTCCCAACTGCAGCATTGTTGGTGCTTCGTTCTACCTATAAACTCAGGATCATAACTGATCTGCCTTAACGGTCTAGCAAATAACACAGGATTTATGAGAAACAATATCCAGCACTTCTGTCTTCTCTTTCAAGAAGAGACCTTTAAGGTTCTTCTAGATGTTTTTGAAGTCTCTAAGTCATCCAGGTCACAGAATATCTGGAAGTAGTTGATTGTGAACGGATCGCAACTAGCCGGGTGTAAATGTGAGCTCAATTCCACCATAAGTTCAAAACCTTGTCTTCGCTCATCTTCGCTCTCGATAATAAAGTTATCTTGAATCAGGGGTTACAATAGGGATCCCCAACTGGTGGCCCGCGGGCCAAATGCGGCCTGCGGGCCCTATCTATCAGGCCCTTGGCTTGGCATGCTTGATGTAATTTGGCCCTTGTGGAAAACTAATTGGGGAACCCTGGATTATGATTTGCAATAAATGGAACATGAACAGTGACAGCCAACATGCAAAGCTTATTAGCTATTTTAAAAATTGGATGGTAGCAAGGAGGAAACATGGGCTAACGACTCGCCTACTGAGATCTGAATGAATGCAGAATCACATGTTAATACAAGGTGTAAAAGTCTTTGTCTTTTTGACTTGGTCTCACTACATTCGTGCCTCAGGTCAGGTGATATGTTGGTTGGTTGCTGGTTTGAACCCCTGACCCCCTCCCTGATATGAATGGGAGAAATCCTAATAAGCAAAACATTAGCATCTCTAGTCACCAGCAGGAGACTGTAGCTGTTTCGTACTACATGAATATGAAGCAGATTGTCATCAGAAAGTACTGAAGTGTGCTGCATAATTCTCTGCTGGATAAATGAAGGTCAAAGGAATATTTATTTAATAGTTGTCAGCCAGCCTTTTTACGGTCATGCTGACGTTTAAATCTGTATTGTAATGTGTTGGATGTAGGAGAGAATATTTCAGAGGATTTGGTGGATATTAGTGGAGATTTATTATTGATCTGGATAAATGAATTAGTGGTTGCGTTTGTTACAGCATTATCTTTGTTTCTTTGTCAGTAGAAATTCTGGGTTTCTGCATTTTATCAATCACAGTCACACCAGCAATCAGATCATTCAGAGAGAGATACTTTATATATCATCTTATCTAGCTCTTCATCTTGTGCTTCATCTTTGTTCCTCAAGTTTGTATCGGTTTTTCTTCGCTGTTGGAAGCCTTTAATGTCCCTTCTGTCTAAAAAAAAAAAAAGCCTTTCTTCCTAATTGCAACTTGCTGATCTTTGGGTTTCCTTCTCTGGCTTTTCTTTCTCAGAATCAAAGGCTTTGAGTTACTCTGGATTGGGTCGAGAGTTTGGCTAATAGGTGGAAGTGTGCGTATGCTAAAAAATATACAGTAATACTGAGTTTAGATCCTTAAAACTCACTTACCATGCTTCTGAATTGGTTCTTTCTCTTTTATGTTTAATCAGGAAAAACTCTTAAGTGGCACGCTACCACAGAATAAACCGTCATCCAATAAAACTACGGGCCGCGTTCCAAATGAACCTCCCAGTTCACTCAGATCCCTCGGCCGTGCGCTGGTAATTGGCAGCACGGANGGGGGAGGCTTTGAGGAAAATCCCACAAGTGTGCTTCAACAATAGATGGAATAACAAAAGCGAAGCGTGTACGGCGCTCTGGTTAACTCAGTTGCTGGACTCATCAGGGTCCAGCCAGGCCGCTGGGAGGCTGCCATGTTCTCCAAGTTGATTTTGCCTGGCAGAGACACTTCAGGGGCTCACCTCGGAACATCAGATTAATTTGGTGGCGAGGATGCCTGCGACTTATGTAAATGAACAGCTGAGTTGCAAAAGTACATCAATTCCCTGAGCGGAATACGAATGAAGGTTGGGGGGGTGGCAATATTTTGAAAGTCTGCTTCTCCCGTATGTACCCGCACAACAGAAATTAATTTTATACACACACTTGCAGACACTCGCGCTCTCCCAAACAGAAACAGAGCTTTGGAGTGTCATGAAGCGCTTATGATCAAAATTGCTTTTTTATTTTTCGGCAGTAATTCCAGCAGTTGGCGGTCGCTCACATGAGTAACTAGGCTTGAGGCCTGCATGAATAAGCAGAAACCTCTTGATTATTCATTTCCATCTGAGGCCTGGAGAAAATTGGACAGGGCTTTAAAAGTGATGCGCCTGCTTTTCAGAAGTTACTCCGACGCGGAATGGAGTTTTTCTCTTAAAATGAAGCCTTTGTCTTTCCCACAGAAAAGCTTCACGTTCGGATAAGTCAAAGGGCGATGCAGCACGTGATTAGCTTTCCTTCACCTCCAATATTGTTAATATTCAAATGTCAGCCGAAAACCGTTGCTTAGAAAAAGACAACGTGTCCGATTGATCGACAGAACTAAAGAAGAGACAGAACTGTTAATTAGGGATGTTGAGATGAACCGTTTATATTAATTGCGCTGATAAAACATCACGGTTTCGAAATTGTAAGAATTGAGAAGCCACGGTTTAGAAACAGCAAGATAAAAGTCTCCTGTGTGAGAGTGTGTGAATGTGTGTGTGTGTGTGAGTTACATAATGAATAATCATGAAACTGTGAAATCTCGCTACAATCGTACCATCTAAAATTCAAACCATGACATTCCTGCTATCGACGCCCTTCTTGTTTGACCTCATTGTCTCATTGATGTTCTTCGTCTCTCGCCGTGTCCGTTTGCCTTAAGGCCTTTCCCGACAATAAATGATCTTGAAGGCGTACAATAAGCACACGAGTCGAAGACCTGATGTTGGTTCTGTCCGCTCAATCAGTCTCGACCTTGTTTTCCTCCGTGTTCTCTTGTTTTCTGTTTGACTCGCTGTCCGTCTTCAAATCTCATCTTCCTCACTTGCACCCGCCCTAAATCATTCTCTCTTTGTACCTCATCCTCACGCTCCTAACCCTGTGCTCCCCATCTTCTCCCTCCTCTCTCTCTCTCTCTCTCTCTCTCTCTCTCTCTTTCTCTATTCTCTCATCATTCTCTCTGGGGGGTCATTTAGGGCTAGATAAAGCCTGTATCTGGGGGGTCCGCAGGGAGTCTACCCTGCAGACAAGTAATGATCCAGACACTCTCAACACATACACACACACACGCAACCAAACCCAGCTACAAACACACACACATGCACTTGTTCTCTCAGCGCCAGTACAAACATGAATTTGCATTCAATTTGATTCTCTCACTCTCTCTCTCTCTCTCTCTCTCTCTCTCTCTTTCTCTATTCTCTCATCATTCTCTCTGGGGGGTCATTTAGGGCTAGATAAAGCCTGTATCTGGGGGGTCCGCAGGGAGTCTACCCTGCAGACAAGTAATGATCCAGACACTCTCAACACATACACACACACACGCAACCAAACCCAGCTACAAACACACACACATGCACTTGTTCTCTCAGCGCCAGTACAAACATGAATTTGCATTCAATTTGATTCTCTCACTCTCTCTCTCTCTCTCTCTCTCTCTCTCTCTTTTCTTTCTTTCTTTCTCTATCTCTCCATTCCAGGAATAGGGTGGGGCAGATACTTCAAAAGCACTGTAGGGACACCGGCCAATGCAACTGGCCTTTACTGTAAAGAGGTGGNGGGGGGGGGGGGAGTGGTAGAGAGAAAGAAAGTCCAGCGGAGAGGAGGAGGAGGGTGGAGGTGCAGTTCAGATTAAAGTAACGAGGGGTGGAGGGAGAGGGGAGCAGGAGACTTTGCAGGCACACTGATCTATTTCAACTAGCCGTTCTGAGAGCAGAAAGGAAGTAAGCGTTGGATTCTGTTTCATGCAGCTCCTGAACATCTCACGTTGAGCTCCAGCATCCAACAGAAGTCATTTGTTCACATTTCAACGCTTTTGGACATGGAAAGTTACTTATTCAAGCAGTTTTTAGGTACTTTGCTTGTTCCACTTTGGGAGACTTGGGGCTTTTACTCCACTATGTTTCATAGGGAAACATAATGCACTTCTGTCCTTCCTTATTTCCTTCTTTCCTTCCTAATTTCAATGTGGTTGTTTTCCTTCATTTCTTCTGTCCTTATTTAATCCTTTTTTCCTGTTTCTTTTCTTCCCTCTTTCCAATTTTGAATGTTGCTTTCTTCCCTTCCAATTTTCATTATTTCCTTTTTCCTTTTCCCTTTTCCTTCCTCTGTTCTTCCTTATTTCCTTCCATCTGTTTTTCATCAATTCTGTCTGGTGTGCATCTAATTTTTGGTATTTTTAGTGAGTTTAACACCCTGAAAGGAACTGTTCTTCACAATGTGTGCTTTTTACTGTCGATACTTGAGGAATTTTACTGCTAAAATGTGCTTTTACATAGCTAAAATTTAGAATGCATGACTTTTATTTGTATTTCTCTGGGTTTTTAGTACTTCTTCCACCTTTTGAATTGGAATCTTGTCGCAAAAATTAAGCAATATCACATGAGAGGGAGTGCGGTTGTACAGAATATCAGCACAGCTGTGATTCGGTCGTAGGCATGAGACCATTACCACAGGCCAGCTACTTTGCATATTATATCTGTATGTTTCCATTGTGCAACAAGTGAAATTAGTGAAATAAGAGTCTGCTGACAGTTGCTTTGGTGGCGTGTGTGATAGAGCCCTGCATGGGCGTCGGGATGCATTGGGCCCCGAAGCAATTTACACATTGTGCCAAGCTTCGAGCTGAATTTCTCACCATTGAAGCCAGCATTGAAGCCACCATCAAACATCGGCTCAGATGGATAGGCCATGTGTGCCGTATGAGTGACACCAAACTCCCTCACCAGATCTTCTGTAGTGAACTCAGCACTGGCAAAAGACCCCGTGGCGCCCTTTTACGACGATACAAAGATCAACTCAAACAGACCATGAAGCTGACCTACATCAACCCGGAACCATGCGAAGAACAAGCAGAAGATCGCAATCTGTGGTGCAAAACCATCTCGAATGCTGTAGAACTATTTGAACAACGTCACAGAAAAGAAGAGGGCAAACGACGAAGGCGAAAGAGCCTCCAAGCCCAACCACGACCACCTCCATCTATCAGATGCAACATGTGCGGACACATGTTTCACGCAAGGATTGGTCTTTTCAGCCATCAGAAGTACAAACACAGCACGAGAGATGTCTGGAGAAAGGAAAGCAGAAGAAACGAAATACTCCGAAACGACGATCATCTAATGTGATAAGCACAGAACATAACCACGTTCCTTTAGCTTTTAAGGCAGTGCGACAGATAAAAAAAAAAAAAAAATANAAAAAAAAAAAAAAAATCTATGATAAACATATTTTGCAGACCAGGAAAGACATGAACTTAATAAATTGATCTAACACTGGTGACTTTTGTTTAAAAATATCTACACTCTTGGGATTCTTGGAAAATATAGATAGTTCACCAAACAGCATTAAATGAAAGGGCGACAGAGAATCTCTGGAATGGAATGTGGAAAATCATTTCAAGTCTCATATCTCAGATTGATCTGGAGGATTCCAGAGATAAAGCAAGGCAAACAGTCTTTGTGGAAAATGGACGAATTTCTTAGATCTCCTAGAATAACCCCTCCACCCCCACTACTCATGATTTCTCCTGAAAAGAAGGAATTATGAATATTAGTGCCTTGCTTGAGGAAATCATGTAGTTGTACGAAAAAAGAGACTGAAAGTCTTTGTCCTCAAACTGGAATTGATGGCAGCTGATGCCACAACAAATTCCTGCATCGGGCTGCAGCTGTTTGGAAACAACTGCAACCGCCTGTCCAGTTCCCTCTCTCTCTCTCTCTCTCTTTGCATGGAGGTCAAGAGAAGCAACAAATCTGAACAGAGTCACAGAATCCGCTGTAAATAGTAATAATCTATTTAGCGCTGCAGGGAGGAAATGGCCACAGCAAACAGGAAGGTCAGCTGCCGGGTCACATACAGAGCAGCAGCCAGAGTGCCTTGCTCAAGGGCTTTTCAGCAGAATTTATGCTTGCCACCACAGGGGGTCTGTCTGCACCAAAATACTCGCGTACAAGTAAAAACTGTGCATTCTCCCATGTGCCTGCAGGAGTTTGACACTGCCGGATCAGTTGAAAAAGGAAAGGAAGGAAAGACAAAAGGGCAGAGGAAGGAAAGAAAGATATCCAGGAGGAAGAAAAGAAGAAAGGAAAGAAGGAAAGGGCATAAGGAACAATTTTGTGATGTTTTGTGTGGTTATGTCATATTTAATGTAAAATCTGAAGTACAAGTACCAGGATCACTTGCTCTGTAGTACTTCTAGCATTTTTCTCATTGCTATTGAAGGACAGCGCTAATGCTAATGTACCCCTCCGGTGTGAGAACTGGCTGGCTGATGTGTGTGTGTGCGTGTGCATGTGTATGCATGCAATGTTAGATGGTACATTGGGCTTTGCCCTTGGTTTCCCAGGGCAACAGTCTTCGTGTTACTGATGGCTGGACTATGGGTGATCTCCCAAGCGGCCAGGCCTATAACAGCTGTGCATGAGTTTGTGTGTGTGTGTGTGTGTGTTTTGTTGGAGTGTATTTGAGGAGAAAAAGGAGAGAAAAAAGTAGCCATATGTGCCATAAGCTATCAGCTGTCATGGCTCGGTATTCTGGACACACACACACACACACACACACACACATTTAATAGCTGCCCTCAAGATAGGTATTATCGGTTATGGGTGATATAGAGTTTTAAGCCTTAACTTGGCTGTGTATGTGGCTGTAACTGTGTGTGTGTGTGTGTGTGTCCGTGTGATTTGCACACGTTGTAGTTCTGAATGCTTACATAAAGCTCCAGTTTAGAAAGTCCTTTAGCAGAGGTCAAAGGGCATCACATGAAATCAGCCCAGATGACAAGATCATGGAGCAAAGCATCTGCTGTTTCTCCGGAGGGCTGAAAATGAAGCTGCCATCACATGCTCATTAGGCTGTGTGTGTGTGTGTGTCCTTTAAAGGGAAATAGAAGCTGTTGAGTTTGGTGCTGTTCATCTGTGCATACAAGTGAGTCAGCCGGAGTTGTTATTTTTGTGTACGTGCAGTGCGTGTTGCGTTCAGTGCCTGTCTGTATTTCTCTGTTTTACTTTATCTCCCTGCTGTAGCATCTGTATCAGCAGTAGAAAAAACTGGAAAGTTAAGCAGTTTTAATCTCATTTCTACTTCTGAGTCCCGAACGTTATTTAGTGACTACTTTTACACTTTTGGCAGATGAGTGTGTCATGAGGGGGTAATCCACTCTGAGGTCTGAAGGATTTGGCTAGCCGCCCATCGCGTGTTAAAATCCATTTACTCGCGCTCCCTTATGGATCATGAAATCGACGTGATTCATTAAAGCAAGACATGAATGTGACGCATATCTTTTCTTCTAGCTTTCTCCCTCTCCGTGCCGGAGCTACTCCTTCCATATCATAGTCTGATTGCAGAGGGATCGAGCGTCTTCCCCTCATGCTTTCATGTCTGCGGCGATCGTTAGCGAAACCTAATCAGGCCTCTTTAATTAAGGAGGCCAGAGGAGAGGAGAGGAGAGGAGCAGAGAGGAGAGGAGCAGATGAGGGTAGAGGTTGAGTCTGCCTACCATAAGCCACTTAAATCCCTTTCTTATTAACTCTCCGTGAAAACTGATCTATCCCCCTTCCCCTCACACACACACACAGATCTCTGAAACATCCACTCTTACTACAGATAGCCCCTGCATCACTGCTGCATAGTCCCGCTGCGTTAAGGACGTCGTATCGACTGCATTTTCTGTACTCATCCCCTTGGCGAATGGACTTTGTCTTTGTTCATTCAAAGCGTGTATTCGTCCGTGACATTTTCATATGCAAATTCAGCCTAACCTTCTGCTAAGAAACCTGCTATAACTAAATATAATCAACCAGCAAGGAGAAGGTGACATTTCTCAGGATAATAATGAAAAGTACATGATCCCACTTAGTTTAAATGTTTTTAAAGGGAATTAGGGATGGCATTTAGAAGTGGAGCCCATGCATTGCTGTCTGCATGCGATTAACATTTCCCTTAATCACAAATCGTACAGTGCATTTTTAAGTCTGAAGTGATTAGTTTTTAGATTATACAGAAAAAAATCTGCATCTTCTCAAGTTTTTAGCCTGTTATTGAATCCTTTTGTTCTACCTATCCAACATTTCCGTGTTTTTTTTCACCAGACAGAATCAATGCTTTCCTTTCCGTTTTCATGCATTTAGATCAAATAAACAATATAACAAAATACAAAAGGAAGGACAGAGGGCAATTGGAAAGGAAATCAATAAGGAGGAAGGAAGAACAGAATGAAAAGGGAAAAGAAAGAAGATAAGAAGGCCAGAAAGTAGTGATAAATGAAGGAAATGATGAGGGAAAGGCAGAAGGAAAGAATAAGAAAGGACACAAGGAAGAAAGGGAAGAAGAGAAAAATAATGAGGATATCTCATGTTTGATACGTCATGGAATGAAGTCAAAAAATGTCAGATCTCCCAAAATGTAAATTCAGGCAGTCCCCGACTTATGAACATTCAACTTACGAACAACCCATACTTACGAACTGACCAACATAAAGCCTATTAAATTAAAAATTTGAGTTACATACAGTGATTCGTAATAATGAACGGTGCACTACTTTACGACGCACATCAAAGCATTGCGCATCATCAGCGGTGCAGCGGCCATCACTATTTTAAATCGGATCACGCTCGCTGTAAACACCGTGTTGTGTGTTTTGCCTTTTTTTCTTTTTTGTAACCTTCATAACCACGCCTCCAAAGCCTATATCCGGTTTCTTATGCATAGAAAGGTATATATGCTAGATAAGCACCTTACGTAACTGTTCTGACTTACAAACAAATCCGACTTATGAGCAGCCGTGGGAACGGAACTCGTTCGTAACCCGGGGACTGCCTGTACTCGATAACTCAAACGTGCATTTTGCTGCCAGCTGTCCTTTAATAGAAAAGCTAAAAAAAGAGGGCAGCAGTGCACTAGAAAGTTTAAAGAAGCTTCAGACCAGCTGGGAAAATTTGGATTACGAATAAGTTATGATCTCCGTTTCCTCAACAGTTTCCAGAACTCCCAGATGTGAAAATGAGCAAGAAAAAACACTCATTCAGAATGTATATTTGTCAGAAATCCCCCACACACAGGTCACCAGGCTACCACACAGGTCGGGGAGGAAGTGAGCGCCATTGTGTGAAGAGGGAACCGATCAGAGCAGGTGTCACATTTACTTGCAGGCGTCATATTGACTTTGATTAGGAAATTATAAAGGCTGCGTCTCTGCCTTTGTTCTCTCTTTTGGATTATCTGCTGTGTCTTGTGCCGTCCTGTAAGGTTGACGTATCACGCATTGTTCATTTGGTCCTTTAAATCCTGTTAAATGTTTGTGTTGGAAACTAATGTGTTATTTTCTGCAGAGCTTTAAACCACAAACACAGGACAGATACAAGCAAATAGAGAATGTTTATCCTGAAAATAACAATATTCAAAGAAAATTAAGGGAGTCTCCCCTCGTCTATCTATGGGCTCTCAAACTTACCTAGATTTAGAATCTAACAATATTTATTTCTAAAAATGAACTTTGGTGTGATGGGATAATAACAAGCCCACACATATCATCCTGTATGTGTATGTGTATGTCACTGCGTTGTGTTTGAAAGATTCACGTTGCTGAGTTTTTTTTTCCTCCAACTTTATTCTGATCTGGTCTGGTCAGATGAAGATAAAAAAATAAAAAAACACAGGCCTCAGCTCCAGTACACATAAACCACACGTTGGTCATAGCCAGGAAAGAGGAAGATTAACCATTAAACAATGAAAATATTTTACAAGAACATGAATAATAAATAAATAAACTACGGCAGTGGAGATCAACCAAACCTCATTGCTCCGCTACATATGCACGTCAAAGCGTGTGTGTTTGTAATGTGTCTACCATGTATGCATTTTGTATTTTGTGTGTATCTGCGTGCGTTTTTTGTGTGTTTATGCACGTTCATACTGAGCGCAGCCACTGAAGCAGCACAATCCCAGCTGCTCACGCCTTTAAGAGCTGTAAGGCATGGAAAAATGAAAACCAATTTTCACGTCTCAGTCTTCAGCAAGATGGCATGAGGTCAGGTGTTATTTATTCACTCAGTGTTTGAAGTCATTAGTCGGTAAATATATCTAATTTTTATCCTTTTACGTCTGCTCTCCAGAGTGAAAGTGCCTGAGAGTCGTGTTTCCCCCATCATAATTAGATTGCTTAATTTGCATATGAAATGACATCCCATCTCATGATTATTTATGTTGTTTTTTTGTTTTGTTTTTTGGCTGAACCCTTTGTTGTGTAACCACTTAAGCCTAATGGAGCTCTGAGGAAAACTCTGGAAAAATGTACCGATCAAAAATATGGTTTAGACATGCCAGACCCCGAAAAGCAGCAAAGACAGAAAATCTTTTTTTTTTTTTTTTTTNTTTTTTTTTTTTTTTTTGGTTTTCTTTTTTACATTAAGTTTATTTATAGGTCTTTTCCTCCCCCTTTTTCTTTTTTCCCAGGGGGGTTTCAGAAGGGGTTCTGTTATAGGTCAATATTGACCTTTGCATTGACCCACTCATCATATTNCCCTTTTTTTTTTTAAAGAATTCTTATCTAATTTACTCATTTATTTATTTACTTTTTAGTGATTATGTAAGACAAAACAAACAGATGACTATCATACAAGAACACACACAGGGATATGTTAAGGCAAGCTCTGCATGAATCACAGGCTGGTGCACGATCACAAGATCTAGCGTGCGTATTAATTCTAGATCGTGTTATTTCACGACTAACACCCAAATCACTTATGTCATTTGTATCTAATGCTGTGTTCCAGTTACCTCGGAACTCAGAACTTCCTACTTGGAAAAATGCTTTGGAATGACACTTGAATGCTGCGTTCACAGACCTCGGAAGTCGGATTTTTCTCTGTCAGAAGTTCCAACTTCCAACCTCAAACCGTTCCAGCCAAACGTAAACAAAAAAGGCTGAACAACAATAAATACTGTAAGATTAAATAAACTTCTTAATAAATGCTAACTAAAGTAAAGTTAGATTACAGGTTGTGTCATTTTACAATGATATTAATCACAGTGGATATTAAACTTTGCGCAGAAAAGTAAAGGTTTTGGAATTATTTACACTTCCATATCAATGGTAAACAGTTATTATACACTGTAGATAGTTAACTTGGTGAGTATATTCCGATCTTTTTATTTCAATGTCACGTAAGAAAAAATACTTTATTCGTTTGTCAGCTGATTGTTTCCATTCATAAAGCTCACTTCCACAGGCGCTGCCATGTTGAGTGACGTCAGACTCGTGAAGTCGGGCTAGATAATTTTGGTCCAAGTTTCCCAACCAGAGCTCCAACTTCAAGTGCCGCTCCAAGTAGTAAGTTTTTGCAAGTAGGAAGTCGGAAAAATCCGAGTTCCGAGGTAACTCGAGCACAGCAGAAGTCGGAGCTCTGACTGGGAAACTTGGACTAAATTTTTTTTTTTTTTTTTTTANTTTTTTTTTTTTTTTTTTTTAATAAACTTTACTGAACAGAATGATGACAAGTACAAAAACAGTGATACATTAACAGAGATGAAACTTGGGCCAAAATTATCTACCCCGACTTCACGAGTATGAAGTATGACCTCACTAAACATGGCGGCGCCTATGGAAGCTTTGTGAATGCAAATAATCAGCTATAACAGCAGAATAAAGTATTTTTTCGTGCGTGACATTGAAATAAAAAGGTCAAAATATATCACCAAGTTAACTATCTACAGTTATAATTGTTTGCCATTGATACATAAGTGTAAATAATTTCAAAACATTTACTTCTCTGCACAAATGTGATTAATATCATTGGAACACAACCCAACCAAACAGTCCTGTAGTCTAACTTTACTTCAGTTAGCATTTATTACTAAATTTATTTAATCTTACAGCATTTATTGGCATTTTTGTTTACATTAGGCTGGAACAACGGTTGGAGGTGGCTGCAATGTTTTTTCTTTTTTCTTTTTTTTCCCCTGAAAAAAAGGTGGTCGCAATTTTCTGGGAAACTGGGAAATTCCTACATCCCACGCAGCTAGCTAGCTAGCATCAGTAGCATTAGCATCAACAGCCAGACACATAGAATATGGATAGATATTTTTAGTCCTTTGTTGAAATCCTAGCAAGTTACATCAGCCCATAACAATCTTGTTTTGTATACAAACTAAAAAATGTCTTTCTCCAAGATGATCCACCAAACGGGGCCAAACTGAAATACTTCTACTCAGAGTAATGCGAACCAGGCAGGTTGTGTCTGCTGGCACGTTTTCCGATGGTAATTGGACGGTGTAATCAAGAAGAGAGAGATGCTTTTCATTGTTATACATGCGAGATGCCGTGGAGAGAGTGTTGGATTCCTTCCCAGAGTTCATCAGCTGTTGTCGTGTTTTAGCGGCGTGGGTCAAGTAACGGGGAGTTTCGGTCACTCCGGAGCGCCCGCTGATTTTTCCACATATGCGTGTTCCTCCTTACCGGTGGAGCCTAATGGACAGAGCCATCTGTCCAGGGTTGGAGCCAAGAAGTCACTTTTACAGCTGCGATGGTAATGAAGATATCGCTGGCCATGTTGTTACCTAATGAAAAGCCGAGCCACGCCACGGTCTCCCGCTAATGGAGCCCGGCAATTACCATATATACTCGAGTATAACCTGAGGTTTTTCTTTTTAAACAAATTTCACAAAGCAAATCGGCTTATACACAAGTAATTCAAATCGGATCCCAGAGAACAAAATTTCCAGGGGTGGAAATACTATCATTACCACTACCCATGTAAAATAATTTAAATCATACCTTAGAATGATGTATTTCCTGACTAAACATCTTATTCAGCACATTTTGCGGCGGCCAGTAAGCCGTGATCCATCAGTTACACTAATCAGCTGCTGAAATAAATATCATGTTTACCAGTACGTGGATTATTTTCAGAAATCAGAGGAATACTATGACAATACCCAGAAAAACAGGTAATTTACTAAACAAATAAATTGATGGAACAACATCAGGAGGTCGGCTGAGGGAATTCCAAAACTCTGTATCGGGAATGTTCCAGCACATAGACAGACCCACATCGACTCAGGTACAGGATAATTACTGATAATAACTGATAATTTACTAATATACTGATAATTACCCACGTAAAGGGTGAGATTCTTAAAAAAATACAAACAAAAAAAACATAAATAAGCTAAATAAGAGCTGTGATAATTATAGCTCATTTGTAAAACCTTCATCAGTGTGATTCAGACAAGGAAGAGGAGTCCAGAAAACTTAATGTTAGCTAATGTCACTTACGGTAATCAGCTGTTTACCGGTACCAGAATGTGGATTATTTTCAGAAAATCACAGGAATACTATGACAATTTTCAAAAAATAAGTAAATAAAAACAGGTAATTTGCTAAACAAATAAATTGATGGAACAACATCAGGGAGTCGGCTTATATGTGGGTTTCTTNGGTAATTTGCTAAACAAATAAATTGATGGAACAACATCAGGGAGTCGGCTTATATGTGGGTTTCTTAAAAATCTAAATTTGCAGGTCAAAATCGGGTCGGCTTACTTTTGAGTAGGCTATACGGTATTTGTTGAATTAATCCTTGTCTTCTCTCCCGCTTTCTCTCCTATTTTCTGCTTCCTTTCATCTTTTCTCCCTTCTGAACCTCCGCCTCGTTTTCCCCCACCACATTTTCATTTCATTCCTCTTTACACCTCCACCTGCCCTCCTTCTCTGCCCTTCCTCAGGCTTGCTTCCTTTCCTGCCTCCCACAGTCGCAGCGAAAGCAGACATGTCGCAGAAGAAGTTATTCCTGGTCGTCATCGCCGTCAGCACTGTCAGTTTTTTGCTGCATCACGGCGGCCACTTGAACTGGTGAGAGATTGAAAGGCGCCCACGTGTGAAGAAAAAAAAAAACACGTACCCTCCATCACTCTTCAGCTGTCTCTTGTTATTTTTCTAATTACTTTGGAAAATGTGTCATTTTCTTTTCGTGTCAAATCAAACGTACATAGTGGGACTGATGGCTTATTATAATACCCTCAGATCGGCGCCGAGTGGGTCGAGGGGCCAATTATAAAAGTGGAGGGATTGTAGATCTTTGACAGTCGTGTTCTTGTACTCTTCAGCTTTCCATTTTGCTTATGTCGTCCTTTCAAAACCCTTTCACCCGTTCCTGTCTTTAATGTCTCAGTCTGTTGAACATTGCCGCTGTGCTCTTTTCTTTTTTTTTTTTTTTCNTTTTTTTTTTTTTTTACTTTTCACACATGGTTTCCTTTAAACACCCTTTCAAAATCTAACTCTCAATGCGATTCTATCAGAGAAAGGAGTACATTTTTGCACTTGAGGGCAGGTCACATAGATATGCTGAACCACTACAGGTACATAACAGTCCGATGTGTCCTTATTGTACTTTTAAAGTATTTTTTTATGCGTATGAATTTAGGTATTTTGCTGAAAAAACTAAATTACTGGTTATTTTGATTGGTCTTGACCTCACTTTCCATACTTAACCAGAACACTTTGACAATGCGTAAATCCTGCAGTTTTTTGGTTTTTGACTGCCTTTAAAGGACCAAACCGGTGATTTTGCATTTTTAAGCCCAATAAATACAACCCACATACATGTTAAATTGCTGACAACCATTTTTCAAAACATAAAACCATAGTTTAGTTTTCCTGTTATTTTGCAAAATCCTCTAATCTTTCAAAATCAAATGTTCAGATACATTAAAATTCAATTTTGCCTGCTAACGCTTACGTCAGAAAGTAGGAAGCAGGGTTGATTCTCATAAATGTTGTCTTCTCCTGGGACTATATTACCTGGCGGAGATATACATTTTCATCCGTGCAGCTCTGTGTTTGACTGGTTAAAGTAAGTAACCTTTGATGAAAAATAAGAACTGAACATACAGTATCTCAAGCATGTTCCAAGTCTGTAGAAGTTGATTTTAATAGCGTGCTGGAATGAACTGAAACCAATGGCAGTCTGGAAGGTAGGAAAAACAANGATTTTAATAGCGTGCTGGAATGAACTGAAACCAATGGCAGTCTGGAAGGTAGGAAAAACAATTCTGAAATATCGCTCCATAGTATGCTTTGGAAAATAGTTGGCAGTAATGTATGCATCTGCAAAATCATCAAAATTCTCCTTTAAATTGTTTTTTTTCCATCATCCAGTGACTTTATCCAACTTCACTATCTGCTCTCTCTCTCTCTCTCTCTCTCTCTCTCTCTCTCTCTTTCCTATTTCTCACACTTTCACTCTTTTTATGTCCCACTTTTGCTGTGTCACTCCTTCCTCTCTCTCTGCATCTCACTCTCTCTCCCATTATCTGCTCCGGCTCTGTGCAGTTAGGTCTGTAATGTCATAATTTTTATTGGAGTAGCTGCTGCTTTTTCTGGAGATAATGGTGCTCCAAATAAATGACAGAAATTTCCATCTCTCTCTTCAGGACCATGGCAGCCTTCCTCCGTTGCTCTACCCTCCACTCCCATCCTTCCCCAGGCCTGAAGCCTAAGCATACCAACGTGGTCTTCCTGAAGACCCACAAGACGGCCAGCACCACCATGCAGAACCTGCTCTTCCGTTTTGCAGAGCGGAACAACCTTACGGTGGCGTTGCCCGTGCAGGCTTGCGGCCATCAGTTCTGCTACCCAAGCTCCTTCACGTCTCACTTTGTCCACCCCCACACA
This sequence comes from Lucifuga dentata, assembly GCA_014773175.1. Taxonomy (NCBI): domain Eukaryota; kingdom Metazoa; phylum Chordata; class Actinopteri; order Ophidiiformes; family Bythitidae; genus Lucifuga; species Lucifuga dentata. Next base: position 92,381 of record VXCM01003844.1, read on the forward strand.
CTCCCGCCGCACATCGTCACCAGTCACATGCGCTTCAACAAGGCAGAATTGCAGCGCCTCATGCCCAACGACACCATATATGTTACAATTCTGAGAGAGCCCAGTTCTATGTTTGAGTCGTTGTTTAGCTACTACAACCAGTACTGTCAGAGCTTCAAAAGGGTTCCCAACGGGTCCCTGGAGGCTTTCTTAGATGAGCCCTGGCGCTACTACCGGTCTGAGGAGAAGTTTTCCATGTATGCACACAACACAATGACCTTTGACTTGGGTGGAGACAAGGATCGGCCAGCAAGAGACAAGACATATGCACAGGCCTTTGTGGCGGAAGTGGAGCGAGTGTTCTCCTTGGTGATGATTGCTGAGTATTTTGATGAGTCGCTGGTTCTGCTTCGCCATCTCCTTTCCTGGGATCTGGATGACATCCTGTATGTCAAGCTCAACATGCGGACATCCAGCTCCAAACAGAGCCTAACACCGGGGCTCTCTGCCAAGATTCGACAATGGAATTCCCTGGACGTGCGTCTCTACGATCGCTTCAATGCCTCGTTGTGGCGCCAGTTGTCGGCTCTTGGTCTAGCCTGTGTGGCCAAGGAGGTGCAACTCCTTCGTCGCGCCCAAGAGAAGCTGATGAGAACCTGCTTTGGCGGAAGCACACCGCTTCTCCGCTCAGCCTCACAGATCAAAAACAAGGAACTCCGCCCCTGGCAGCCCAGTGGAAAAGTCGACATCGTGGGCTATGATCTCCCAGGTAATCTCAGCCGTGGACTCTCAAGCTCAACTCGGGAGCTCTGCCTCAAGCTCATCATGCCGGAGATCCAGTACACACAGGTTCTACTACGTTCTCAGTCGCTGCGCTACCGTCGAAACTACCAGTTCCGGTTTCCACAGCAGTTACATCCTCAGCAGCCCTTACGCACAGNACCGTCGAAACTACCAGTTCCGGTTTCCACAGCAGTTACATCCTCAGCAGCCCTTACGCACAGTCCTGCCTTGGCATCCTCAGGTTGGGGTCTACCGGAGCCAACAACCCCCTGCACCCCCAGGCCCTGGATCAGGACCAGGGTCCACCTTCACCCTACGGCCTGATACGGGAACCCAGGATAAAATGAAGCAGGTAGGGACCAGATCCTTACAGACCCAGGCCTTAAAGACAGAGCAATAGAGACTTGAAGACAAGCTGAACACATAGAAAGCCCAAAAGACTGCAGATTTCTACCCATTCCAGACCCACAAAACAACAGTGCTTGGAAGTGGGTTGTTCTTGAACAAGTATCTCTTCTTAGTGTTTGGGATAAAAAAAAAAAATACAAGTTTAGATGTGAACTTGAATCTCTCTGGTCTGTGAAACAGTATCAGGGCGGGTGACAAGGACGAATGAAATCTACGTCGAGTCTCAGCTCATCTGTATACTTCTGTATGCACGCACAACCAGAGCGGATGGAGAGAGTTTTACGTCGAAACAGTTGTATGAAGCAAATCTGTGTGCGTGTGACTGGGACTTTATGACAAAGTGGCGATATGAGGTCTATTGTGAAGCACAGAGTGGGCTTTGTGTGCATCACACTGGTATAATATCGCATTACTTGCTTTCATTCCGTGTCTCTCTCTCTTGTCCTAACATATGCCAATAAAAGTCCTTGAAAAAGACATAATGACACTGAGGGATCAGATGTCAAGCCTCCAAAGAGCCTCCGAAGAGACCTGCAACCATTAGTACAACAGCACAACCTCTTCTCTTCTCTTCTCTTCTCTTCTTCATACTCCAGGCTCATAGGTGAAAGGGGGTAAAAGAGAGATGGATTAGAGAGAGAGCTACAGCTTAAAGACTCCTGGACGCTCAATTTGGCCGTCCATTATCGCTATGACTCAGAGTCTGGGTCCACATAAAGCCTGTGTGTCTCTCTTCTCCTTCTCTGGCTTCCTCCCTGCATCCTTCTATCCATCTGACATCTTCTTTCCTTTCTGTCAGCTTTTCTACAAGCACCAACTCTGACATCTTCTTCCTTCACCCCAGTTCACCGCTGCTTGGAGTCTCCCTCGGACCACCAGCTCAGTTCAAAACTTTTGCTCTTGTCGAGACTCGATGAATAAGGTGATATTATTGTAAGCGTGTGTGGATATTTTTATTTCGTGTGTTATTGCAATAAGATCTCCAGGCCTATATCCTCCATGAAAGGCTTGGATTTAATAACCTACCAGCAATCCCAACCCCATCCGACACACATACCGGCACAAAGAAAACAACTTGACAGGACAAAGACTTGAAGCTGCGGGACCTCAGAAGAACAAAACACGGCAGTGTTTGAATATTTAATTGTTGACTCGGCAGCCCTCCTAAGGTCTTGGGTTCTTCGGTTACACTTTCATTAGGGCCGTGCTGGACCAGGAGAAAGTTGCTCATCCTGAACCAGAAGCGGAACTGGAGGATGACAAATCGAGCGGCTGCTGGGCCAGTTGGCTGGGGTCTTAAAATGTCAACTCTTATCTCAGCTGTGATCTTTTTTTTTTCATATTTAATGTGCGGTGTATGTTCTTTTATTCTGTCAAAGATCAGTGGGGTACTAATGTGGGAGAATGTTTGTGTTTGCATGTGCAAGTGTATGTGTGTGTGTGTTTTTGCCATGGTCAGCCATGTTGGCATGGTAACAAAAGGAAAAAAATGTATATGAATTTTATTAGAGCTGTACTTCACTTTATTTTTAGCAGTTACTTTTAATGAATTCCTGGATAAAAACTGTGCTTGAACCATGTTAGACCATTTAAGGCAAAAAGAAACTGAACAAGGCATAAAATATTAATTTCCTTCATGTTTTACATAATGCAAAACTACAAAGACCATTTCTGAAAACCACACATTGAAACAAGTGTACTGGCTTTCAAATTAATCTTTCATTTGATACCGCTTAAGTGCTCAACCACACAGTGCTTTTGTGGTTGGAGTGTGTTGTAGGATATGAACAGAGTGAAAACACACAACCACTACTACTCACTACTGTAAATGTGACAGAATGAAAAGTGGAGCTGCTGAAACCACCTGAGTAGATGTTATATAAAGTGGATATTTGACCAATTCAGCTTTGAAAGCACGACATGCACATTAGTGTAAGATAACTTATTTATTTTTCTTCACAGGTACATACACTGTAAAAATAAAAACTCTGTCTCAAATCACTTGAAAGCTTTGTTTTGCTGCTGATGCTGATTATCATTTATATATTTTCATAAGTTTAATTTCAGCGACTATATGTGAAAAACAATGGATGAACTTCAGGGCCTGAATTACTGTAACCAAATGTAAAATGGCTGTAAAATAAGAAGGAAAATGCTGAACTAGTTTGTGTCTTTAAAATTTCACTCAGTTGGTATGTTTTTGTGCACAGTGTGATTTGTCTTAGTGCAATTAAGACAAACATGCTAATTAAGATGATTCCAACTTGTTTCTTAATTGGCTTATGAGAGGAAGTACGGCAGGTGTGTCGAATTATGTTAATTACAATCTGATTATGCTGCTTGGCTTAAGTTTGAAAAAAAGCTTTATTCTTAATCAGATTAGAATCAAAGTTTTAAAGGATGAAATCGGTGGCTTTGCATGTTTGAGCCAAATAAATACTACCCACACCACGACTAGAGCAGTAAATATTAGAATTGTTCTTCCTGCCTTCTAGAATCTAGACCACCATTGGTCTCAGTTCATTCCAGTATGCTAATAAAATGTAGAACCTCGTAGAGACTTGAAACGTGAGGGATAAGTACTTAATTTAACTAATCCAACAAGGAGCTAAATGGAAGAAAATATGACTCCATGAAGAAATACAGTCGCAGGAGAAGAAAGCTTTTACATAGAAATTAAAATGACCGTGCCTTCTACATGCGAACATATGACAAAGATAACACAAAAACTGAAATGCAGTTTTATATGTTTGGAAACGATCAGTAGTCATAACATGTATCTGGGTGGTATTTTTTTGTACTCAAACATATAAAACCACCGGTATGATTTTTTTAACATGCAACTAAATGCACTGCTTAGATAGAAGCAACAAAAATAATGAAATGTGATTTTTTTTTTAACCTGCAAGTGGTTTTCGCTTAAAAGCCCCAAATACATTGTGTGGATAATGAAAACTGCATGCTAATGCAAAATGCTCGAGGAACACGTTGTGATCGGAATGCAATCGGATTGCAGTCTGAGTGTTTAGAATCGGCAGTTGCGATTTGTCATAAATTGGTCTGGAACAAGGGCGTTGACAGCCCAAGCAAAAAAGTTGTTAGCTATTAAAATGGATGAAGAACAAAGGAGGAGGGATGGGTTTTAATGGCCTAACAACACGCCTACCGAAATCCGATTATAACTGCGTCAATGCAAATCCATCATCAAACGTCATTATTGTTATTATAACGTTTCCAGCTACTGAGATCGCATTTTAATGCAATGTGTAAAAAAGGGCCAAAGGGCATCATCATCATCATCACTGCTCTTCTGTGGTAATTCAGACTTTCTGCTAGTCATGTGGAAAATGAAACTCTGCTGGCATATACAAAATAAATATTTACTTATTTCAGGTGAAAAGTATGTATTTATTTCTTTTCAGCTGTTTATTGATGATCCATTTCATGGTGGTTGTGAGGATCTAAGTGCTCTTTGATCACACGAGTCGTTCGCCTGACTGCTCCGCCTCTTCTGAAAAAACACCAGTAATGGCCATGCCGTCATCTTTTAACGTTAGGTGTTCTTTGAAAACTACGAGAGGGACCTTAAGAGATTACGCTAAAATCCCATCATCTTCACGTCTGCTGCCTCTTCTCTTTCAGAGTGAAATCACAAAGTACTTTTTTTTTTTTTTGNTTTTTTTTTTTTTTGGGTGAAATCAAAATGCATTTTCTGATCTCTTTTGAGCCTTTACGTTCATCATTCAGCATTTTCAGCATTGCTCCTTTGGGAGATGTTTGTCATTTATTTCCATTCTCTGTTTATGGACTTTATCTGTAAGCTGAAAAACTTCTTTTTTTTTTTCTTTTTTTTTTTTTNTTTTTTTTTTTTCTTTTCGTGATGGTTCAGGTGGGTGTGGGGGCTCTGAACAAAATGGCTAGTGACAATCAGAGCTAGGAGCCCCAAAGCTTTGTAATGAGGAATGGCAAATGTGAGGAAATAAACTTTGGATGATTTCAATTCAGCTGTTTTTGTCTCTATTGGTCTTTTCAGATACGCAATTATACAGAATATTACAGCAACACACACACACACACACACACACCCACACACTCCATCAGCAGCGATACATAACACACAGTGACAGTTGCTCAATTAAGATTCTGATTCCAAATAGCTTCTATTTCCCTGAAGACTGGAGCCAGACGTCTCAGACAGCAATCAGTCCTTTGAAATTACCTCCTTGCAGCACGCTCTGCCTAAACGAATGGACAAATTGCTTCTCAGACGACCAAAAACAAAATGCAGAGCAACATGTTTGATGTGACTGTGATTGAAGCAATCACAATGTCCTGTCCCCCCTCCGCCTGTCTGTCATTATGGCCCGTTGTTGCCATGGCGGCGCCTGCTGTGAGGAGGCCGTCCAGACTGGCTGCCTCTGCACATCTCTGTTTTTCATCTCCGATATATCATCTCGTTCTTTTTGTTGCTGTTGCGCTTATCTTTATTGTCAACATAGATCTAAACATAATCAACACAGGAATAGTGACAATAATTATACAGAAGAATACATGAAAGGAGAATGCATTGATTCTCCTGATTCGATTTGATTTGTTTGGTTAAATTCTATAAAAGTTTGGTAGGGTTATGTCTTCTAAATTACATTATTGTATAAAAGAGTGAAGACATTTTTTTTTTCAAATGTTGAAAACCTAATGAGCGTACTAAAGGAAACAGGTTCATGTTAACCTTTGACCTTTCAGCCGACTGTAGAGGCTCTGGTGCTCTTTGACATCTACATAAATCTTTAATAGTTGCCTCATTAATGTGCTGTTGTACCGTGATTCCAGTATTTGAGGTGTGTTCCGAAATCCCTCGTTCTCCGTGACGCTGTAAAGTTACAGCCGGGGGGAGGAATCAGAAGTAAAAAGACAAAAGATTAAAGTTCACCCTGCGCAAAAAAACACCCAAAGAGTATGAATCACTGCACCTTCAGGCTTGCGAGATGTCTTTCTGACCTGAAAATTGTACCTTGTACGAAGGAAACTGGGTGTTCGGGGTAGGAAGTGCTGCAGCAAAAGAGAGGAAAAGTGAATCAAATATGTTTTTTTTTTGTTTGTTTGTTTTTTTTTACTCTTTAAGGCATTGCAAATAATTGAAAACAGACCCCTAAATGAAAACAAGAACATGGTAATCTGTATTTGTCCCCTTTAATGATGGAAAATGCCTCAAGCTATTGACTCTTTCACTTGATTCATTATATTTTACATTTGTAAAATGATGGCGTTTGTGAAATTGTCATGTTTCAGTTTCTTAATCTTTTGGTGTGGCCTTAGATTTCCTTCCAAGATCCTGTCAGACAGCTTGCAGAAGTAATAGAAAACCAACAGAGAGGGCAAGATTAAAATTGATTTTTAAAAAAACTATCCATCATTTAAACAAAAAAAGAAAAATCACTCAGGATCAGTCTCTCAAGCTGTAATTATTTTGTCTGTGCGTGAGCAAACTTGCTGCCAAAGTGCCATAATCTTGCTATAATTTGGATTCCTAAGACGTCTCTTGGTAATATCAGGCGACTTTTCTTTATATTTTAGTTCCACCTCAAATATAACCCTCTGCAAAATTCTCTGAAATTGTAAGGCAGCACAAACGTCTTACAATTTCAGCTCTGGTTTATAGCTTTTACACCGACAGGAGGATGCATGCGGAGCTCCGGCTCTTTCTATCAGACTGTGTTGGTGGTGGATGTTGCAAAACGTAGTCCAGCTTTGTGAGTCACACAGAGCAAGAAGGCACCGTGGCGTTGAGCTCCGAGTGTATTTTTACCTTTTTTGTGAGTCAGAATGTGTTGGAACAATACAGGAGCACGGGAGGCTGGCTGGGTTGCTTCAGAGCAGCTTATCCTTGATAATGTGCTTTCAGACCTCTAAAAAATAAAAAAATAAAAAGATCTGCTGGCATTGACTCTACTATGACTCTCCCCGCTTCCCCCTCTCTCCTCTTTGTAAAAAGCAGATAGAGATATTCGCTTGTTTCTCAACAGCAGAAATAATATAATTGGTTTAGTTCAGCCTTGACTGGCAGGCACCTTAATTTCCAGGTTTTTTTCGGGTTGATGGATTGAAGACTGGAAAAAAAAAAAAAAAAAAAAAAAACATGAGGAGGAAGTGAAAACTGTGAAATGGGTAAATATGTGAAGTGCTAATTTGTCATCATTAGCTCAGTCATTTCAAATAGTTTTGTCTACTATTGAGTTCTAAAAGTCTTATTCACTTACCAGACTTAAAAATCTGCCAGTGTCGTGAAATTATTTCAGTCTGCATTAGCTTTCAAAAGCTTGGAATCACCAAAAAAAGGTCATGTTTTAGAGAGAAAATGATACTTTTATTCACCAAGGTGGCATTAAATTGATTTAAATATATAGCCAAGACCTTAATAATGCTGTAAATGGCCATTACTGCTGGAAATGTCTGATTTATAATTAATTATTCATATAAAACTGCAAAAGCTCAGTTTTCAGCAAGCCATTACTGGAGTGTGCTAATGATAAACTCTTTTAGCTCATGCTTATTTTATCATGTTTAAATGCTAATTAGTTATTAGCTTTGTAAGTGTGTTAGCACACCTGAAACCCATTACTCTGTTTCAGCAACACAGTTGCTGAAACGGAGTAAAGTTTCAGCACTAAACTGGGTCAAACCAGGACAGGAAACTGAAGAGGGTAAGACCATCAGAGTTGTTTGACAAACACTTTTCAGATCCTCATTTAGCTGCTTCCTTAAATGGTCCACACCAAATACCGATGTCATCTGCAACAGTGAAAAGACAACTCAGGGATGCAAATGATGCATTTGTGGATGTAATGATGCAGCCTGGTACAGGTTCAGGTGGAGATAAGAAGGGATGAGGGGAAGAAGTGATGGAGGAATGAAAGGATCGGGGTTGAGAAGGAAGCCTGACGAAGTCATCAGTCAGTGATGGTTTTTTGTTTTTGTTTACAGCGGTGAAGAACGGTGGGGGGNATGAACGCTGGGGATGAGGAGGCACGCCTGGGGGAGAAAAGCAGCCGTGAAATCAGCTCCTCATATTAAAAACATAAATACTTCATCTTAAGCACACACACACAAACACACCTCGCAGGAAAGCTTGAGTCCATTTCCAAAGTGACACGCACAGACACGCAGATTCACAAACGCCTTAATTAAACAACATCACAGGGCTGTCCTGTGGGGGCCGGCTACCTTCAAAGCTATCTGTGTATGCAAATGGAAAGGGCAGCAGAGAGAGAGAGAGAAGGCTGGAAACGATACAGAAAAAGCCTGAGGGAAGCCAGAGAGGAGACAGGCTGAGTGGCGTGTAGGAGGGGAGTGGGCACAAAGTGAGAACACAGACAGACGAGAGGAAGGGTGACAGAGGGGAGGAGGAGGGGGAGGAGGAAAAGAGTCTGATGTTTATGGATGGTGAGTGCCGAGGGGGGGGAAAGATCAGATTAGAGAGGAAATACATTAAGAAATTATGGGAGAAAGTTGTGTGTTGTGTGGGCTGAATTCCTGTGTGGATCGCTGATACACACACACACACACACACAAACACACGCTAAGTACAACATATGATAGTGTACGCATGGCAGAATTTCAATGTGCAGCCAAAAAAAAAAAAAANAAAAAAAAAAAAAAGAAAAGGTTCCTGCAAGAACTTGGTCAATCCTACCCGGACCGTACAGAGCCAAACCAGGCACATCTGTGCTTTTGTTTCATTACAAGAAATATGGTCTTCCTGTCTTCAATCCCCTTGAAGCTGGTCACGATGACCCAGGTGGGCCAATCAGTGCACCAGAAATTTGATTGCTCGGCTCAGCTGCAGAAAAGGAAGCTGGCAGTCGGCTTGACATGGATTGGTTCGATTTGGCACAATAATAATATTATATAATATAAAACAGCTAAATGTTATCTTACAGTGAGCAGACCTGAACGGCAGCTTTCAGTAACTGAAATGCAAATAAACTGCTAATTCTGTCCTTAAAGGACAATATCGACGATTTTCCACGTTTAAGCCTAACAAATACAACTCACGTACATGTTACAGCCAATCACATGCTACAACCATTTTCCAAAGCATAAAACTGTATTTTAGTTTCTGTATTATCTTATAACCCATCTACCATTTTAAAATTCAATGTTTTATCCGGACCTGGATAAGCAGAAGATAATGGATGGATGGATGGATGGATGGATCGTCTGAATGTAGAAGGGATGGTTGGTTTTAATTTCTTGGTAAAAGCTGTCTTCTCCTGGGACAATATTCCCTGGCGGAGACACATTTTCTTCCATGCAGCTCCATATTGGACCATTTAATAAACTTACTTCAACAAAAAATCAAATAGACGTGTTTGTTGTGATGGATTCCTCATCTCAACCACACTTCAAGCCTCTAGAATTGATTTTAATACCCTTCTTGAATGAGCCGTGTATGTGGTTTGAACTCAAACATGCAAAACCACTGTTATGGTCCTTTAAAGTAGCTAATGTTGACTAATGGTTTTGGGAGATCGTCACCTGAAACAGACCTGTAGAAAACTGTTGACATGTGGACATGTTCACTAAAGACATCTGAACAAAATGAATCATCAACAGACCTGATGGGGGCACTATAACTCCCACACACTTTCATTAATAACTTCTGAACCGTAGATCATAGAATCAAAATTATTTTTTCTCTGTATTCCTTGGGATAAGGCACATCTATCCATGTAAGCCACGCCCATTTCCAGTACACCATTTTGAATTTTATCCAAAACTGTTTTTTTGCTGCTCCTCCTACAGTTTTGACTCAATTGACACGAAACTTTGCATACACAATGTGGGCGTGATCGTGAGTGGGCGTGGCTTAGTTGACAAAAACTGCGATATCTCATGAATGATTGGGTCTGTTGTCACAAAACTTGGTGAACATGTGCAGCACGACTTCTGCAAAAACTAAATCAGTCAGGAGTCGGTGCACGTGCTTGGACCCCACTTATTGCCGCTTGCAGCTATATTTATTTTGGTGACTATTCTTACTTATACTTGGGTCACTATTATCATAAAGTATAGTAAAAAGCATAAAGTATAATACTTTTACTTGAGTACAGTTTCTGGCTACTCTACCCAGACCCGGCGTTATGGGGGGGCATTCGGGGGCATTGCCCGCCCATTTGAACGTCTTGACCCCCCAGATGAAATCGGCAGTTTAAAAAAAACAAAAAAGAATATATCCACTATCATTTAAAACAACTTTTCTTCGGTCAAATAAGACAACAGAGAAGTAATTATGCTAATTATCATAGCAGCACAACACAGAGGTGTCCTCACTACAAAACACCTTTAATGTTTTCTAAATACATGACTCCAGTCACATCCGCTGTACAGAGTGATGACCTGGACCTGGACACACATGTTTTCTAAGGTATCTATGTTCTGTGTTGGAGTATCTGGTTGCTGTGTCTTAGTAACAAGTCTAAGAAGGGAACAAAGAGGGCTCCACCCAGACATCGTTACAGACTGTGGCCCATTTGTTCTTTTTCCAACCAATAATTGTCATGGCCATAACAACACCTCAGACTCTGGTAACATGTGTGTCTATTTCTCATGATTTCAACTGAATCATGTAATTCTATAATGCTGTCTTGTCCTACCATTGTAAAAGCAGAATAACAGCTTTTGTCTTTATTTTCATGCAGGTTATACAGTACCTACATGGGTGCAGTTTAACGTTGTAAATTTTCTTGGGTGCGGGTAATACACTGCGTTTCATAGCCTACTTGGGGAATTACGAATAATTAAAATTAATTTAATCTAAGCAAACAAACAGGCTGCAAAACGTGTCAAATTTACACCTGTCGCAACATGAATTTGTGACTGCTCATCCATAAAGTTTAGCGGCGCGAGAAATCAAGATGGATTCACATCATCCAGTAATGATGGTTTGGTGCTGATGCTTTTGACAGAAAAAAAAGAGAAAACGCTTGTGAACAGTGTATGGAGGTGTGTCTCAGCTCACATTAATATCTGAACCATTTGGCTGTAGGTACACAGGCTGTGCGTAAAGGTGCACACGCCGGGCGGGCGCATGGACTGTGAGCAGATGAACAGGTCAAATGCATCCCTGCTGAGATTGGCATCCCCAAGATGATGGAATGAAATCACTTTAACAGCTGACATTTGGGGCTGTTTGGATGTGACAGGGAGAGTTTGGTGCATGTGAGCCTCCTCAGGGCTGAGAAAGGACGGGATGTATTTTTCGGCAGAAATAACGACAAAATAAGAGTGGACTATAATCGATGCTGTCCATATACCTCCTATTATATTGCCTCTAAGAAGTGCCATAATCACTGTTTGATAAACGTTTTTCAAAGTAATAAATACTGTCTTAGATTACATGATCCGTTGTCCGGGAGTGGGGATGCAATTCTCGGTAAGGATGCAGTTTGAGGCACAACAAAGATGCGCGCCGAGTTCAACATAAAATGTTATGTTGGCTAGGCGAAATCGNCAACAATCCAATCTGACCCTGATACCCTGATGCCCGCCCATAAACATCAAATGCCCTGCCAATTATTTTGCTCTGCCGTCAGGGCTGACTCTACCACCTCTGATGCTGAGACTCTCCTGACCACAATTCAAAGCACGCCTCAGACTTCCTGGTGCGGTGCACTAGTCTGCCCTCGTCCCACACAGGAGCTGTGATCAAAAATAAGACAAACACTTTGTTCCATGCGGAGTCGACCACGCTCAAATCGGAGAGTACAGAGGGAAACCTGTATGTGATGTGTGTGTTTCTTTTAAACGGGAGACGACCACATGCATGAGATGGACGAATATGTGAGTGTGTGTGCACATACAAGTGTGTGTGTGGAAGAGTTTACTATACTTTTTTTAAATTTGTGATGTTTTTAAACACATTTTGTGTCTGGTAACAGTGAAAAAACTAATTTCTAGTATATTTTACAACATATACCCAAAAAGCCATATTTTCCACTACATCCTCAGTCAGATTTGCAGAACCTTTGCTGATAAAAATATCAAATTAAAGCATGGAATCTTTAGTTTTCAATTATATCAATCTTTCTGATGAATATTTTCATTAAGGTAGAAATAGTGCAATGAAATGCTTTGGGTTGTGAATTGTTCACACAAATGGTTAACATCAAAACTGTGCTAATATCACACACAGGTTTAAAAAAGCCTCCTGGTGTATCAGCCATTTTGATTGGCTGTTTGAGCGAACATCCATAGACATTCATTAGGCAAGGCCATGACTGCAAACTGTGTGTGTGTGTGTGTGTGTGTGTGTGTGTGTGTGCATGTAGGTGTGCAGAGCTACAGAGTCTAAAATGTCTAACAACGCTTTTTTCTTTTTTCTTTTCTGTTCTGTTCTTTTCTTTTCTTTTCTTTTTGATACCCAGGCGGCGTGATCCAATCCTATCGCAGCTTTTACCTTACCTGATCAAAGGTTACATGTAACCCAAATTTTACTTCCCTCTGCTTCATGTAACAGTTCTCAAATAAAAACACTCTTGGTATTCTCACGGAAGACCTTTTGTCCTTTTCGCTGTGATGAAATAAGCAGATAGACAGCGTCAGAGAGATGACCACGCCCGTCTCATTGTCATGACCACGCCCATCTCATTGTCATGACCACGCCCGTAGAGAGACGGGCGTGGTCATGACTCATTGATACCTGTCTCCGCCTATCAGGAGAGGAAGACAGGATAATTGGAACAGCAGTATATGCAAATATTTGGTGATTTAGAGGATTCAGCAATGTGTGTGTGTGTGTGTGTGTGTGTGTGAGTAGAAGTGGGTGAATACTGTGTGTTCATGTGCAAATGCAACTGCTTGTGTGTTTGTCTCTCCAAGATTGTGTCTTTTCCTCAGTGCAATGCATGTTTTATATGCATGTGGAATTTGTGTGTGTGTGTGTGTGAGAAAGAGAGAGAGAGAGAGAGAGAGACAGACAGACACAACACAATTTCACAGGTTTTTGTTTCTACACAGACAATATAAGACTAAAAGTACTTTTACTAGAAGTATAAAAAAAACATCAAAAGCCTCTGTATTTAGACAAGTCAAACTTGGACTAGACTTGGACTTACTAGTCCTACAACTTCCTGAGAATTAAAAGCGATAAGCTTTTTCAGCCATTTTTTAATGTAGATTTTGATATACCATCGAAACAACACCCATTTCCTGTTTCCGCTGATGGATTTAGGGCTTTTACAAATCTGAAACACAGTTTTATGGGTCCAGGTTCGACTAGTCTGGTCTGTTTTCTCACACTCATACAGTACATGCTATCAAACTAATTCAAACTAGGGGTGTCACGATACACTGGTATTGATGATATCCGTGATATTAAAAACTGAAATATTGATATCGTGCTAATAATACACATAATATCGTGTAAATAATCCAGCGCCTCTTAAATTTTTTCCATTTCTTGTCATTCTCACTTTGTCTTCCCATGTGTTTGTTTTTTTAGATTGTTAGATTTGTGGATCTTTTGTTTATCAGGTCGTCTGGTTCCTTTACACCATCCTTTAAGGTGGAATTCCTCTTTTTGTAGCTTTTGTACAGTTCTTTTGTACAGTTGGAGTCTAATTCATTTGACAAAAAAGAGACAAAATAAAGAGGCACAATAAACAGAGTTAAAGATGAATTTGACTGATATCATTTTTTTTTTCAGATTTTCTATAGATATGGTGATAATATTGTTATCGTGAATTATTTTGGCCACAATAATCGTGGAGTGAAAATCTGATATCGTGACAGTCATAATTCACACACTACTAGAGTAAGAATGATAGTGTGGTGGTGGTGTGTGTGTGTGTGTATGTGTGGGGTGGGAGGTTGTGATTTACGGCCCAAACATATTCTCATATTCTCATATTCTCATATTCTCCCCGAACAGTTGATGTCAGTCTGTAGCAGAGCAGAGGAGCATCTCCAGTTTCCAGAGCTCACAAAGAAAATAACGGACACTCTGTCGCAGCTCTATTCTTCTGGTGGTCCCCTCATCCCCCCCATCCCCTTCATTATCTACCTCCTTTTTCACCCTTTTTCTCCATTTCTTCTTCCTCTCCATCTCACTAAGTATTTACATATCCATCGTTATCTCACAGCTTAAATATCTATCAAATAAACATGGCGGCTGCGAAAGAAAGTGGAGCGGTGGAGATCAAAGCAGAAATTCATCATGCTTTTTTTTTTTCTCTTCATATTTTANAAGTGGAGCGGTGGAGATCAAAGCAGAAATTCATCATGCTTTTTTTTTTTCTCTTCATATTTTACCTTCTGGCCTCTCTCTCCTCCTGTTATACCTCACAGACTGCGGTTAGAAGGTCTTGGGTTTGAATCCTGAATCACGTTCTTCTTGTGTTTGTGTGCGCTTCTTCTGGTTTCCCTGAACATCAGAAACATGCTAGTCAGATTAAAGCTCCTGCCATTGCCCTTGATCAAGGCACCTGGAGTTGGTCCCTGGGTGCTACAATATGGCTGCCCGTTGCTAGTTAGGATGAGAGACAGTGGAAGAGGAAGAAGAAGAATTTCATCATGGAGATCAATAAGTTATAGACAATGAAAAATACATAGAAATGCTGTATCAACCTTTACCTTCCCAGCTGACAAGCAAACACCCACCCAACACCCCACCGACCCCCCCAGCCTGGTGGACAATATGACTAAGTAATCCTTTAAACAATTAAAATGCCCAAATTCAAGCAAAATCAAAACAAAAAAAAAAAAAAAAAANAAAAAAAAAAAAAAAAACAAGAAAGAAAGGAAAGAAGGAATGAAAGATCCTCTTTGTGATTTTTTCCCTGCTCTTATCGTGTTAAATGAAAAACATCAGAATCTGAAAAGAAAAAGAAACAAGTAAAAATAAAGTAAAAGCAGCGACTCACATTCATACGTAAAGGACCATACCATTGATTTTGCATGCTTGAGCCCATTAAATACTTCCCGTGTAAACATTATGTGCGGGTTGTATGCACGTGCTCAAACGTGCAAAATCACTGGTATGCTCCTTTAAGAACAGTTTTTAATAACAACAACAAGATAAGAGTTTGAACAAGCATGTTGTGTCTTTTAACCAGATCTCTGTTAAACTCTCATTTTGTGTGTATTTGGGTGTTTTCTGACAGACAGGGGCCCTTTAAACGACCCAATCTACACATCTGCTTTTTCCTCTCCTTCTTTCTCTCCTTCCTTTCTTTCCATTCTCTCTCTCTCTCTGTCTCTCTCTCTCTCTCTCTCTCCTTTTCTCTGTCACATTCAGGGTCCCAGAGAGCAAAATGTGAAACTTGAGCTCTGGATAAAAGCACTCATCTATTGGGTTATTGAATGTGGAGAGCTGGGGGGGGGGGG